>LFMI01000607.1:1847-30837 GCA_001050175.1 Trichoderma parareesei | reverse complement strand
AAGACCCCCCCCCCCCCCCCCCCCCCCCAATTGATCCCTCACGATGCGATTCTCCCCGGCGCTGGCAGCCCTGCTGGGCGCCACTCTCGCCGAAGCTCAGTTCCTCATCAGCGAGCTCAGCTTTGGTTACGCAGGGCGGTGAGTCCTTTGTCTCTGTGTCTGCGCAGCTCGCAGCTCGCAGCTCAATGGCTCTGAGAAGCAATCGCAAACCTGGCAGCCAGCTAATGCGCGCCCTCTTGACGGCCCCCCCGATTCCAGAATAAGCCCTGCGGACAATCCAGGCCACATCCCCAACTTTATCGTCTCCGGCCAGCCCAGCATACCAGAGATCCTGTCCAGCAAGGTCATCCTGACACCCGTTGCGCCGGGCAATGCGCGGGGCGCCATCTGGAGCGAGCAGCCGCTGCGGCACTCCAACTGGATCGTCGACGTCGACTTTCGCGCCAGCGGCCCCGAGAGGGCGGGCGGCAACCTCAACATCTGGCTGGCGCGCGACGGCAAGAATCTGGGCACTAAGAGCGTCTACAACGCCGGCAGGTTCGAGGGCCTGGTGCTGGTCATTGACTCGCACGGCGGCCAGGGCGGCATGCTGCGCGGCTTCCTCAACGACGGCTCGACGGACTACTCGCAGCACCACAACGTCGACAAGCTGGCCTTTGGCCACTGCCAGTACAGCTACCGCAACCTGGGCCGGCCGTCGCAGGTCAAGATGCGCCAGACGGCCAACAGCTTCCGGGTCCAGATCGACGGCAAGACGTGCTTCGAGACCAGCCGGGTCAGTCTGCCGGCGGGCTACCATGTGGGCATCAGTGCCTCGACGCCCGACAGCCCGGACTCATTTGAGATCTTCAAAATGGTTGTCATGTCGGACAAGTCCAGCCACGATGTCGACGCCGGAACGAACAATAACAACAACGAGAACAAGGAGAGCAAGGACAGCGGTAACGACGCCAACGGCAACGCCGGCGGCAGCCAGTTCGCCTACACCTCGCGTCAGCAGCAACAGCCCGGCAGCAACAAGAACCAGCGCTCCGACGACGGGTGGGAGGAGATTGCCGACGAGAACGCCGACATCTTCCAGACGTCCAAGGCGCAGTTTCAGGACTTGCACAACCGCCTCCAGGGCACCAACCACCAGCTCGCGTCCGTCTACCGCTCCGTCTCGCGCCACCACCAAATGGACGAGCAGCGCCACGCCGAGGTCAAGGAGCTCTTCGCGTCGCTGCAGTCGAAGCTGGCCCTGCTTGACCAGCTGGCCGCCTTCCAGCAGCGCATCGTCGCGCTCGAGAATGAGGTGCGCAACATGAACTCGGAGCTGCACCAGAAGATTGCCGCCAACGAGAGGGCCGTTCACGGCGCCCTACGGACGCACCACATGTCGCTCACACAGAGGGTCACCGAGAGCATGCCGGGCCATGGCCGGCTAATTGCCGTCATTGTCGGCACACAGGTTGTCCTGGTGGCGGCGTACGTCCTCTACAAGCGGAAGAAGGCAAATTCGCCCAAGAAGTATCTGTGAAGAAGTTGAAATGTTTCGGAGGGAGGTAAGATGGGATTGCAGACGCGAGTTGATGACTGACGGTCACGATTCGAGATGAGGAGTTGAGACGAAAATGGGGGTGGGGTGGGGTGGGCGGCCCTTTGTATAAAGCACGACACGTTTTTCACCTTTGAGGGGGAGGCGACTTTGCCGTTATCTACAGTTATATACCTTTTGACATATATAGCATGCATACATGAATTGGATGAGAAGACGAAAAAACATAATCAAGGCAAACACTTTTGAACATGACGGTCTGCTGATGCTCTATATATGTGAACTGCATCGCCTGCTACGTCAACATGAAAATTCGTAAACAAATGCTAAGATAGGAGAAAAAGAACAGAGAAATGAAGAACATGGATCCAAAAACGAAATTAGGCTTGTACGATGACCAAGTTCAACCCATGGACAACCTGATGTGACCTCATGGCCTCAACGCAAAAGAAATACTAGACTTCACAAAGCGGAAGTAGAAAAAGAAAAACGAAAGGAAGCCACCTCACTTGCTGCCCTTGTGGGAGTTGATAATGCAAATCATCTCCTCGCCCTTAGGAGCAGACGTCAGGTTCTCGTACCCGTCCTCGGTCACGAGAATGTCGTCCTCGATGCGGACGCCTCCGACGCTGTAGTAGCCCTCGAGGACATCCTTGTCGATGAACTTTGCGTGTGTCGGGTTGTTGAGGAAGTAGCCCTCAATGTACTCGCGGCAGAAATAGCTGTTTTAGCGATGCACTCGGTCAGTAAACTGCATCGACGGGGTGGCGAGTTGCTGGAAAAGCGAGACAGCTTGAGAAAAACGCAAAAACAGAAACACTTACATGCCCGGCTCGACGGTGACAATCATGTTGGGCTCGAGGAGCTGCCGTTCCCTCATCGACTTGGCCCGCGAACCCGCCGCCTCATTGTTGCCCAGCTCCAGTGCCGCACTCATCTCGACCAGGGCCTCGGCCGTAATCATCTCGCGCTTCCCGCCGTCGAGGCCGAGGTTCAGGAGCGTCATCAGTGGCAGGCTGCCGGGCACGTCGTGCACCTCCAGGCCGACGTGGTGGCCCAGCCCGTGCGGGAAGAAGGCGCTGATGGTGCCGGCCTTGGATATCTCGGCGACGTCGCCTTTGAGGATGCCCAGCTTGAGCAGGCCGACGGTGCCGACGGCGGCGGCGTGCAGGTGCAGCTTGTAGAACTGGACGCCGGGCTTGATGGAGCGGATGCACTCCTCCTGCATCGTCTGGACGAGGTTGTACACGGCCGCGGCCTTGGTCGAGAAGCGGCCCTTGATGGGCAGCGTGCGGGTGATGTCGCTGGCGTAGCAGCGCCACTCGCAGCCCGCGTCGACGACGACGAGCTCCTTGCCATCCAGGGGCTGGTCGTTGTCCTCGTAGTGCAGCGTCGAGGCGTTGGCGCCCGAGCCCGCGATGACGGGGTACGCCTGAGAGCGGGCGCCGCGGGCGCAGCACACGGCCTGGAAGACGGCCTCGATCTCGCGCTCGTTGGAGAGGCGGAGGAGCATCTCGGCGACCTTGCGGTGCGCGGCGCTGGACACGTCGTTTGCCTGGCGAATCATGGCGATCTCGTACTCGTCCTTGATGCAGCGGGCGCGGTCCATGGCGGGCTGCAGCATCCAGTGGTTGACCTTGGCCCGCGTCTGCCGGACCCGCGGGGGCGCCTGGTCCTCGTGCAGCACGTAGAGCGTGTTGGTGGACGCGAGGCGCGACTCGAGGAACTTGGGCAGCTGGCTTGAGTACCGCACCTCGTCAACGTCGTAGAGCTGCTTGGCCCGGGCGGTGTCGGGCGTCGACCCGAACCACAGCACCTGGCGCGGCTCGACGTAGGGGATCCAGAGGATGAGGACGTCTGTGCGGATCTCATACGTGACGAAGCAGTCGTGGAAGTTGGCGCCCGTGAGGTAGAAGAAGCTGGCAACGGGTCTGGTCAGCTACGAGGCTTGGGCGCCCCCCCTCTTGAGAATGCTTGTATGAGTGTTTGGAAAAGGTAGGTGAATGCCACCAAAGACGTACTATCTGCGCTGTCTCAACGGCGGCGGCTGGTCTGAATCCTCATAATTCTGCGACGGCTGACCCGGCAGATAGATGAGCCCATCCTGGACGCCGAGCTTCTGAGCCACCTTGCGCGCATGTTCCTTGGCTGAGGTACCAAAGGGTCACACAACGGTCAGCCGGCACGATCCATCTCATGTGAGACTCCTTCCACCACTCACCTGGGTACTTTCGCGTCTTCCAGACCTCGTAGTCTTCCCTCTTGGATATTGCCCTGTTCGGCATTGCGCAATGTGCAGCGCGTGTGAGCAATACAAGTCGAGGCTGGGTGGAAGAAAGGCGCGCTTACACTGCGTCAAACTCATCGTCGAGGATGAAGCTGAAGTCGAGGTCCGCCATGGCGCAGCGGGGGTGAAGTTGCGGTGATGGTTGCGCGAGTCTATGAGACGTTTTCTCTGAAAGAAAGTGATGACTTGTTGTAGAGTATTACTCCAAGCACCTATCGACGATGAATGATGGTTGTGTGTTGGGAACTGATGAGGCAGTTGATGAGGATGTGGTTGGAATCGATGAAAGGGCAGCGCTGTTCCAGCAAGTCGTGCCTGGCACTACTACCTACCTAGTGCCTGCATCCCCTAATGATACCGCCACCAGGATCAATCGCTGCTATTATTACATACGCCATCCAAGCCGCCTTATCTAATCTCTACCCCAGAAAACGAGAGATTGGTAGTAGAACGCCATGACCGCTTTGGCTATAGCGCTACTGGCCCTTAGTCTCTCCCTGGTCTGATGTCAGTGTACATGAATCATCTTGTAGCGTAAAAGAAGAGACGTTTGCCTCATTACCTATTGTTCACAAGTTGACAAAATCCCTGATGTCTGCATTTCAAGGCTAATCGACGGGCTCTTGGTAATATGCATAGCATGTTCCACTGTGCGAGCTCTGTGCTACTAGCTACCTCCGCTTCCTGTAGAATGTAATCTTACCCTACTACCTACTTACTGCTAATATATAACAAAGTACCTAATACCAACGACCAGCGACCTCCCAGCAACCTACCTAGTAGGTACACGATGCGAGGACTGTAATACCGAGCCGGCAAGCAATGCCTCTACACCCCATCCATACAGAGGAGCATGGACTGTCCCCGGGGAGAAATCTCCAGTAGAGCAAAGGTGTTAAAGTCCCCTTGATTTTCATCTTCAGCATGAATACAGTCCATGAAAGTGTCGTGTGGCCTATCGATCCCTAGTCCCTCGACACTTGAGGCTAGAGGTGCCAGAAAACTTACCCAGGGATACCTGGCTTGTGGCGGCCAAGCGTTTATAGGTAGCGACGTCGCTTTTTGATCCTTCGATGTCGGCTCTTCCTATCAACCGAAGCAGAATTCGGTAAGCGTTGGATTGTTCACCCACTAAACATAAGCGGTATTATGTTTACAAACACCTATTGGTGGGGATAGTCGGGTCCTGAGGGAGGGTTCAGGATTACGCCGGCTAGTCGATACAGCGCACAAAGCTGCAGGTGCTGTACGGCGACACAACCTGGTTCGGGGCAGGCTAAGGGCTCTCTCCAGTGCTGCCTATGCTAATCCCGAGGGGAGCTGCGTGAGAGTGATCTCACGATAGCCCTCGTAGAGCGCGGTAAGGTGTGGGTGGTCTCGCTCTGTCGAGATCGCTTAAGGGACGTGCCAGCCCCACGGGAAACCGTGCCTATTTGTAAAAGGACCTGCAGTCCTGATCTTATGGGGGGTATTTGAGCTTAACGCGGAAATGCTTAAGCGATGCCTGGTAGTATCCTAATTATATAATGGGGACGATGTAAGCCATAAGGGCAGCCGGGCCGTAATGCATTCGCATAGAATCTATATGGTGACGAGCACTCTTACTATATAGGCAGTTGGCCGTGTGCGCATTTAAAATGCATAACATGATTAGAGCGAATAGGGAACGTGAGCTGGCTTTCGACCGTTGTGAGACAGGTTAGTTTTACCCTACTGATGACCTCACCGCAATGGTAATTTGCGGCTGTCTGACCGGGTAGTGCAATATATAGGCTATATGTCAGTCAGTACACACTCTAACACACTGCCTTCAATGAAATTATCCTGTTGCATGTCCGTGTCATCATGAGTTCGATACGTGGTATAGCTTTGGATCGTCCATAAACATTGATATCCGACCGTGTACATACAGCGACCAAATTCCAGACGTCTAGGTAGTTGCTTCATACACATTGTGATAAGTGATAGGGACATGGTTGGGTTATCTGTCTGTTCGCTTGCCGCCATCGAGAAACGGAGCAAAGATGAGGAGAAAAGGCAAAGGGGAAATGCAAGCGGAGGACAAATAGAAAGAGCCCCCAAGTTCTATACACCAGTCGACAAGGCTCGAGATATGAGAGGAGCGTCCAAGACACTCGTGACATGCAATCGCGCTGTGTAACCTTTTTCGTCCTTCGTCCGCGTTGTCCAAGGAACACATGATCCAACAAGTCCCAAGAGGAGCAGTCAGAGGCAAAGACAAACAACCAAGACAAGTAAACGCCCCTCCCATCCCGTGCAACCGCAAGGCTTTCCCGTTCTCATATCGGCAAAAGACACACAAACAAGAAAAGGAAAAGAAAAAATGGGTATCATGTGGCAAGTCGTTCACATTCCCTGAAATCCACCCCTGCCAGAACCAAAGAAACTCCCCCAGTCGGGCTGCATGCCGTGGTCAGTAAACATCTGCTCTATCTGCCGCTCCTGGTGCCTCTCGCCTCGTATTGCTCGCCGAAGGGAAAGCCCTCCCGGTCGTCGTTGCGGCGGTTGCTGCGGCTGCTGCGGCTGCGGCTGCTGGTGTATCCCCATCATGGCGCCGGGGTCGTACATGTTCGGAGCCATGTTCATCGCCAATGGGTTATGCGGCGGCTGTTGCTGTTGCTGCTGCGGCATCATATACGGCGGAGGCTGGCCCATGAACTGATCACCGAGATCATCCAGCGACGCGGGGAAGAAGAAGCCTGATTCCTGTGTTGGCTGGGGCATCGAAACGGCAGGGACATCGGTCTTGCCCGAGAATCCCAATTCCATCATCGGCTGGTTGGGGTACGCGAATGGATCATCCGAGGGGAACATCAGCGAGTCGAGCTTGTGCACCGGGTTGTTGAGTGCGAGGTGCCCGCCGAGGGGATGCTGCTGGTACGGGTGTCGGTGCGCGCTCTCGCCCGTACTCGTGGAGTCGGGCGTGGCCCGTGATGACAAGTCCATCGGCATCATGTCGTTCAAGCTGCTGGTGAAGGAAGGCTCGGGAAAGTTGGGGTCGAGTGATTGCGCCAGGCTGCTGTCCATGGAGCCCATGGAGCCCATGGAGCCCCTTGACAGCGAGGTCCCGTATAGCGACATTCCGCCGCTCCTACTGCGCATCGAGTCGTCTGGCCGGTGAAGGGACAGGCCTACGGGGATATTAGGGTTATTGCTTGGCACCTTGATTCCGGGTGCCGTCCTCTTTTTTGTCGTAGCCGAAGGCCGAGCCTGAGGTTGATCGAAACGCTCCGGGAGTTGATCAAAAAGAACCTACAAAGATCATGTCAATAGGAGAACAAAACGCGGGTTGGTGAATGGCGAGGTAGTCCTTACCTTGAGCGTGTTGGTGACCCTCTCGGCAGAAAGGCTCTTTTCAGCCAGATCGGCAATCATCTGTCTCCCAGCGCGCGCATCGGCCAGCACCTCTGCCGACCCAGGCTTCTCCGGGTTCTCAATGGCATAAAACACCAATGACAGCACCGAGAAGAATTCGGTGTAGAGCATGAACCAGTAGGGTCCGCTGAGGACGCGCTGTTTCCGGATCTCAAGGCCAATGTGGACGATATTGCGGGACACGCTGATGGCCGCCGCCGCGCAGGCGTAGGAAAGCTCATCAATCCGGCTATTCTGGCTGAGGCGAGGGGAGACATAGTGCAGAAAGGGTCGGTATAGGACAAGTTGCACGTGCGCGTAGGCGAAACGCAGCAAATGTCGCACGCTGTCACAAGCATGTTAGCCCAACTGCCTGAGCGGCGACCAGGGAGGGAATATCTAAAAGATGTATCAGCTGGTGAACTTACCGAACCACTTCAATCGGACCATCAGGGCTCGGGCGCCACGCCTCGGGAAGTCTCTCGAACCAGTTGTGCAGGTCCGTTTCAATCTCCTTGATCTTGCTGTAGCTGATGAGATATGTCGACGAAGGCTTGTTCCCCCTCATAACGGTTTGCCCAGCGCCTTTTGTCGGGTAAATGTACTTTGTGATTTTGCCCAATATCTCCATCAGCCGAGTGTGGGCGTTGAATGCTTGGAAGAAGGAAGCCGTTCCGGGTGCCGGCTGGATGATGCCTTCAGGCCGAATGAACTCGTCGTCGACCTCGAGAGGGTACTGCTGGTCGACATCTTCGCTGTTTAGCAGCAGGGGAAACCCTAGCATGGCTGATACGTAAATGTCCATTTGCCGTATTACGTAGAAAACCCGCCGCCGAACCTGCTGCTCGATGTTCCCTATTCGTTCGTGCTGCAAGTTGCGGTGAAGGCCTATTCGTAAGGCTGATCGAAGAGCAATCCCCACAAACGAATAGCAGGTGTTGAGATTGGCGGTGGACTGGAGGAAGAGGATCATGAAGACGAGCGTTTGAATGGAGATGAGACTCCGGCATTCAGTCACATCACGCAGCAGAGATCTTGCTATCTTGTAATACTTGACTCTGCAGAGATGGGTCAGTTGGTGGGGGGGAAACGGCTGGTATCGGATGCAATCAAGGCGACACTTACCCTTCGTCAATGGCTTGTCGATAAGTCACACCACTAGAGCTGGAGTCGTCTAGATTGCTGTACATGCAACCCAGCGCCAAGACGGCGTAGAAGAGGGCAAGAAACTGAGTATCATCGTGGCTCGTGGGTTCGTGCTGCCGATCGTAGATGTAATCGAATTTTTCGTAAAAAGAGGGGACGTGAACGATGCGGACGAGGCATGTGGCACAACTCAGGGAGTAGTAGCAGAGCTTCCGAGCAACGTCCTTGGGAGGCAGCTCGGGATAACTGGAGGCGGAGGAGAAGGGTGAGTTGCCGATGGAGGGCGTCGTGTCGAGATTCAAAAGGCCCGCCGTTCGATCAGCCGGACGGGGAAGAAAGGGTCCCTTGCCGACGGGGCCCAACAATCCACGGAAGTTTTCCTTCATCCGCCGCAGGAAGACGGCGCCGGAGGAGATGCCGTAAAAGTCCCAGCCGCCTTTGTCATCAAGATCCAGCTGGCCGATGGAGTCGATCATGGACGTGAGCTGGGTGTCGTTGGGGTCGGGCTCGGGAGCATGGCCGGCTCGCAACTTGGCAGCCTCAGCACGCGCTCGTTCGCGATTGTGGAACTCTTGCTGGATGGCAGGGTCAAGGCTTGGGTCGGCCAGGTCAATATCGGGGACAAACTTCCGCAGCAGCGACTCGGCGCGCTGGAGGCGGCTTTCTAGGGCCTCGATATACTGCGGGGCGGGATTCCTCCTCCTGTTTGACGGCTTATCATATGTGCATTCTGTTTGTAGAGAGGAGAGAGAGAACGATCAGGTCAGCAAGATGGTGTACCCAGGTGGTGGATGGGATGCAAGGTGGCATGGCATGAAGAAGGGGTGAGGAAGAGGAAGACGAGAGAACAGAGGTTGTGAAGATCAACCGGAGAGCGAGCAACGCTTGTTGGTAAGGGCAGAAAGAAAAGAAAGAAAGAAAAGGCCGAGAGACGCCATCTTGATACGCACCATAGCTGTAGACGGAGCAGTGCGTGCAGGGCTGCTTGCCGTCACACTTGATCTTCTTGCGGCGGCACTCGTCGCAGGCGCGGGTGACTCGCCGTCGTTTCTGGATGGGTTGCGACGGCGCCGATTCGGCGTCGCCCGCCTTGTCGTCGGTTTCAGCGTCCGACTTGACGCTCTCGGCCGGCGACGCAGCATCGTGAATGGACCAGTCGCCGGCGGGCTGCGATCCGACGGTGACGGCCTCGTCGTCGGACATTTTCGCTGGCGGTCCGGCAGGGAGGGGGGGGCCGAGTCGCAGGGCTGAGTCGCAGAGCTGGGACTTTGTGGTAAAGGTCAGGCGGGCTCGTATGTACTGCAGCGGCGTTGGACAGGTTAGGACAGGATGCAGCGCAACGAGGACGAGGTTTTCCTGCCCGGAGGCTCGTCTCTATTCACATACTCGTCGTACTCGGGGCTGGGGTCCGGGCGGGGCTTTGGAGGCTCTCGCTCTGGCTCTGGCTCTGGCTCTGGCTCTGGCTCTGGCTCTGGCTCGATGCCTCGTATGGGATGGAGGGAGAGAGAGGCCTTTGGAGAGGCAGGACTGGACCCCGGGGATGCAGAGTCGGTGGCAGCGTACGTGCCAATTGCCCCGGTGTCTGCCAATCTAGGCCATCAGACGGGCAGCGCAGTCTCTCCCTGATCCGGGGCAGGCTGGCGAGGGTTGGCGGGAGCGGCGTCGAGATTATGGCGCGAGGACGAGGGAAGAAACAGATAAAAAAGAAGGGAGAGGCCGTTCAGGCGCTGCAACTTCAGCCAGAAACCTGTGCAGTGGTTGGACTGGGCTGGGGCCGACATTTACAAGCTGAAGAGGTACTTCGTACTGCCTGGCGGTGATTGGCACTGTGTGCAGAGGGCGGTACTAGTACTGCCGGCGTAAGTGCTGCATGCGAGCAAGCACGCGAGAGGGCGCTGTGGCTGATCGGGAGAGGAAGACTTGAGCGCGCTATCGCACTGTGCCAGAGTGGCTTGGCCGCCGCTGAAGACGGGGCACCCACCTGAACTGGGCCTGCATCGGTCAGCCAGCGGGTGGAGCGGGCCCTGTGGCTAGCATTACGCAGCCCGTCCAGCCGCTAGGTGGGTGCGAAGTCCTGCTCGCACAGTACGCTTCATTGGAAGCATAACCTCGGAGAGTGCGTGCGTAAACGTCCAGAAATCATGGAAAGTGCTTCAAATGCCGGTGATGCGATGGTCAAGGGCTGATGTCCGCTTTGACGAATGAAGGAGCCGATGTATATTACAACGCAGCGTAGCATGTTCATATCAGAACCTCGCGTCATCGAAGCAAGTAAAGGATAGGATGGAAGAAGAAGTGCTGTGTACATAGGTAGTACCTAGGTAGGTATGTGTGCATTTTGATAAACCAAGGGAAGGTATCCTGGTTGCAGACGAGCCACACATTGCTCACTCTTAATTGTTCGGGCCGTTTGATGAGAGATGACAGGGACAGTGTTCAAGCCTTGTTTCTGTATAATATGGAGACCTACTATCACGGTTGATTGATCTCGCGCTCGTCGTCTACTGTCTGTCAGAAATGCAGAGAAAAGGATTGAAGTCTGTCCACCACACAGAAAAAGCCCACAGCTTCCTGGCGTCGGGGGCTAAAAGCGCAATTGCACACGAGCCTGATCCACTTCAACGAGGACTAGCAGCTGAGGCGGCGCCAAAAGTACTCCCGCGTCATATGGGAGCAAGTCGAGATGAGTGGTTACTTTACTTTTCTGTAAGGCAAAAAGGAGCGAATGGGCAGAAACAAGGGCGTAGGACGGTTCTATTGCTTGCGCTTTGACCTCTACTTATCTTTGAGTACGGAGTAGATGGAGTGTTGTGATGCTGTTCATGAGTGTAGTTGGTTGGGTCGCAGTCAAGATTGTCTATAGCAAATCAAGTCTTCTCCACTCCCACATGGCATCCCTGGGAGCCTCCAGCGCCTCAACTGCCACTCGGCAGATGGAATCAAAAAGGTTCCTGATGAATGAAGCTGTAGGGCTTGGCTGAAAAGCTTGGCTGGCAGGGCGAGAGAGTTGGGATTCGATGGTGGATGGAGTTGGCCGTGCTCTAAGAGGGAGGAAAACATGTATACCTAGTAGTAGTACCGTCGAATGCAACAGTGCGGGTGAATGTTAGCTCGACATGGACTAAGGTAGGCCGTTTGCCGTAGGCTAGTCATAGCAGCAGATCAGATTGGATAAAGAATGGAACATTACACTGCAACTAAGGTAGTACTAGTAGTATCTGCATACGTGTTGCCAGTGTCATGGCTCCCCTCTTCGTCGTAGGAGGTCCAAGAGGCAGCTCACATCCTCTGATGCAATTGCTTAGGTAGGTAATCCGATTTACTAGGTACTTAGCCGTTGCAAGCTACTACATAAGTACTTCCTTATATTTACAGCTGCATGATTCGATCGACCTGCGCTGGACTTCACAATGTTCCATACATTCTAGACTGTCTGTCCAGAAGTTCTGGTTGGGACGACCAAGACGCCCAGTGTGTTAGATACAAGCAGCCGCGCGCCATATCACCGTTGCCGATGTTAGTGTTAACCTTGGTCATATTGGGCAGGTCTTGCCGGTACCTACCTATGCAGCATATCACCTACCTACTTATGTATACGTGTCCGTTGTGGTAGCATTACCCATCCTGACCTACAATCAGTTTCATGGAACATCAGACCTCTGCTATGTATTGCGAGAGTGATATCTCCCCAATCACATATGAAAAGAGAAGGGGAAAAGGAAAGAGAAAGAGAAAAGATAAAGAAAAGGAAAACCATGAAAAGCAGACGCGGTAGGTAGGTACTTAGTTGTGGAATCTGCGCCAATGCCCGCTTTATTTCCGCCCACGATGGCCGTTCTGCAGCTTTGGGCAAATTGCCGGGGACGGGAAACGGAAATTGATACGACCTGCGGGTATTGCGGGCATACGGAGTACAGCTTCCGCCAGTACCAGCACTTGTCGTTGCCAGCATCTCAAGGCGTGCCGCAAGTATGGGCTACAGCCTGCAGCTGGCACTGCGGGTGAGCGACGATTTATTCGCACTTTACACAGCAGGTGTGCCATCCATTCCCATGCCTTCGGTGCCGAGATTCGGTCAGTCTGTGGGGATCGCGTCAACAAGATACTATGTACACCTTTTCCATCCTAGCCTACCGAAAATTTAAGTGACATTCCCATTGGAGTTGTTCTTCATTATTCATCTTATCTACCACGCTCGCCGCTACGGCAAAGGGAGGGAGGTGAGAATTTAAAGGTTGAGTCCGGCAGAGATTGGCGGGGGCAAGTAAGAGATAACCTTGATTTAGAGTCGAGCACTCTAGATTGCATGCACGTGTCTTTTGGCATGGCGGGAGCTCCATCGCGTACCGTACGTGTTGGTGCCGGATGGATGGTGGTTGAAGCAGTCGGTATTTGTCGGTCAGTCACCACTATCTTCTCATGTGCTGGTTGTTGACCAGCAGAGCGCAGCTGGGTACCTACATGTAATGAATAAGCCGTGCCATGTTCCTTGTGCGACTGGCTGAGGCGGGTGCAATTTCTGGGCAGCAGCACGATAATGTCCCTCCACCCTTCTTCTTCTTCTTCTTCTTCTTCTTCTTCTTCTCTATCATATTTGCGTTGTTGCTTCGTCCTACCCACCTCATGCTTCTCTCAGGTATCTAAGGTAACTTGCAGCTCCCTCGGCCGCCTCCTCGGTGCTCTTGCAGCGTGTCTCGGCCCCGGCGCGCTCAGGCCATGGCGGCATTACATCACCCTGCCTATGCCAAGCTTTTGGCCGTAGAAACGAGATTGCCGACAAAGCCAGGATAAGCCCACAGGGCTAGGTACCTAGAACTGGACGACACTGATCTCAAGGGACTGTATCCGTGAGCCAAGATGTATCGCCATTGATCTTGGTCTCACTGGGATAAATCAACACTTGCTATGTGCTGACATGGAAATTACATACATATAGTAATATTCTTTGAGGCGGGATAATCACCGAGTACCTATGTACTGTAGGCTAGGTATGCCGTGACAAAACGCGATAAACGATTTGCAGCTCATTGACGGATGAATTGCTCCTCGCTCACGATTACGTCCCTACAACGCAAATCACTGTCCCGGCTCACCATTGATGGATGAATAATACCTGGGGTCGTTCCAGAAGCCTCGTGCCACCGCCTGCCTTGAGTTCTATTCGCCAGAGGCGTGGGGTCTTTAAGCTGGCGGGCGTCAGATGTTGATCTCTGCGACCCGTCCAATCTCCCTTGCCTCCCAACCACCGGTGTTATCCTGCTACTACAGGGCCATGATGAACAACTGATGCCATGGCGATCTGAGCCCTGTCGAAAATGGCAGTTCTCCGACACTGTACGGCTCTCTCACGTCTCCAGAGTAGGACGAGACTCCATACAGAGAGTAGAACACACACGGAGCAGTCGTGCTCTGTCAGCAACCCCGAGACTTCTCCGCCTCGGCACAAGCTCCGAAATGTATGGAGCAGCCAAGCAACCAAGGCAAGCCATTTGCAGTGGACGGCGGATCTGCAACTCCCGGGCAGCGTGCGTGTGTGTGGTCATGGGAAACGCCGTGTTTCCCACATCGAAAACCTAGCGATCAGAATCGTCTACTGATATCTGGGAAATGCCCTACGAGCCAGTGGTAGTACAAGTCGACCTAAGTAGGTACGCCTGCATGAGCCACTTCGACCCTGGTTCGGAGCTGCCGCCCGCTCCCGGCATCACGGCATCACGGCATTACGGCATCGCTGTGCTCGGATGCCAACAACTCACGATCTCTTCGCCTACTGCCGGACAAGTGAACGGCTGCTCAACTGTGGTCCGGAACTACCCCCTTAGGGGGGCTGAGAGGGGCCTGGTCTCGTCCTCCCGGCGGAGCTGAGGTCTAAGCCACAAAGCGAGCTGCATGGCAGTGAAGGGGATCGGAAGACGGCAAGCTAGTTCATCTGCCGCGCCAGAGGTCAAGGGTGCATAAGGTATTGTACCGTAGCTTGCGTAGGTAGGTGGTAGATACCTACTTACATACTTGGGTAGTCTGCAGCCTCATGATCATCATAGGAAGGACTTCAGGTAGGTACAGAGTAGTATCTAGCCTCGTATGGCGAGTTCCGCACAATTGCGCTGCTCCCCATCTTGACATGTTCCTGGCGACGAAAAGCTACCTATGATCAAATGTTAGCATCTCGCTACTACGAGGCCCCTGTGAGGAGACGAGTTTTGGCACCTGAAGAACTAGTCGATGTATGGCAAAGTTGACCGCCACGATTCGTTGGCTTTCTTCAATGATCTTGGGTAGAACAAAGGGCAAAAACAGAGCAAGACTCACAGTGAGTGTTCTTGTTGACACCTAGGTACCTTGCCTAGCAAACGTCCCTTTATCTCGTGTGAAATGGAGGTTAATGGATGGAAGTTTAGTTGTCTCGCAAATACGGTAGCAGCGACAAACGACGAACGATACATGGGCTGTACCTTCAGGCATGCACTTTGTTGGCAGGCGTGGCTCTGTACTGCCCGGGTACTGTTTCGTTCCCCGCAGGCGCTTGCCCAGAAAGCTCCAACCCCGCCAAACTGAGCAGCTGCGTCAATCGCTCGCCTGCCGAAAGTTTCGAGACAAGCTCTCTCCTCCGGCTGCACACAAGGAAGAAGGCTGAGGCACGTGCAGAGGAGAGCCTTCAAACCCGCAGCCTCGCCGAAGCAACAGATCGTCATCTTCCCATCAAACAACCGTCTCCTCGCCCTCTCTCCCATGGCTGCTTCCACCTCAACGCAGCCGGGCTCGGATGCTCAGGCGTACGCAAAATCCCCAGATGTCATCGTCACCGGTAATGACAACCCTGCCACTGCCTCCACATCGTAACAACTGCCTGCTTCGTTCAGGAACGAGCTGACCTCGAGTCTGTACGCTTTTCTCAGAGCTGCCAAAGCTAGATATCGATCTCTATATTCAAAATTATGTCGGTAAGGTGGTCTCCAGTCTGCTTTCTACAACTACCTGTTCTCGATCGTGCAATGACATAGCTCCTCGGGCAAAGGCTAACTTTGTCTACCTCGTTGTCGTCGTCTTAGGTCGAACACGGTACGAACGTCTGCTTCTCATCGGCAAATGCTGCGTGCCGCTGCGCGTCGACGCCCTCAAAGCTGCCGTCATCGAAGCAAAGAGCGGCTCAGATGTCACCCGCTACAAGGATGCCTTGCAGCTGCTCCGTTCCGTTGCGCCAGATGAGCCCGAGGCCCAGAGGGACGAGGAATGGATAGAGAGAACCGAGCTGGCCAACAGAACCGAAACGGCTCGCCTCGAGACAGAACTCAAGGGTTACAGGAACAACCTCATTAAGGAGAGCATTCGGGTGGGCTTTGACTCCCCTCCATCTTATCCGTATGACGGGTTCGTCTTGCGTTTCTAACTCGCAATCTGGTGATCTATTTAGATGGGCAATGAGGATCTTGGCAAGCATTTCGAGAAGATTGGCAAGCTCTCCGAGGCTGCCGATGCATACAACAAGATGCGACACGACGTCAGCACAACCAAGCACATATTCGACTGCGGTATGCATTTGGCCAGCATCGCCTTCCAGCGCCGTGACTGGGCCACCGTCTTGAGCAACGTCGGCAAGATTTCAAACATCCAGAGCGGGGACGACGAGCAAGCGCAGCAGCAGGCTTACACAAAGGTGGCATCCGGAGTCGCCCTGCTAGGGCTGGGCAATTACAACGACGCCGCCGTGACGCTCCTCCACACCAATCCCAATGTATCTCCGACAGAATACAACACAGTCGCCAGTCCCAACGACGTCGCCATCTACGGCGGCCTTTTGGCGCTGGCAACCATGGACAGAGTGGCATTGCAGAACCGCGTTCTAGATAATCAGTCCTTCAGGGCTTTCCTCGAACACGAGCCGCACATTCGCAAGGCCATTAGTTTGTTTGTCAACGGCCGCTACTCCAACTGCCTCTCCATTCTGGAATCGTCGCGAGCCGACTATCTCCTTGACATATATTTACAGCCCCATATACCAACCATCTACTCCATGATCCGCGAAAAATGCATCGTCCAATACTTTATACCCTTCTCGTGCGTCACATTAGATAGCCTCGACGCGGCATTCGGCAGCCCCAATCGGTCTGTGGAGCCGGAGCTCATCAGGATGATACGCGATGGCTCACTGCGAGCTCGCATAGATACGAAGAACAAGGTACTTTTTTATCCTCTGCTTCTCTCCGATGCTCCATCTTTTACTCTCTCCATTCTCAGCTGCGCTTGCTCACACTGCATATAGCTTCTAGTAGCCGTTTCCCCCGATCCACGACTGGTCGTACAGACCAATGCCCTGGCCGTGGCGCGCAAGTATGAGCAGGAGGCCAAAGAGCGACTACGGCGCATGAACATTGTTGTTGCAGGGCTTGAAACCAGCAATTCCAGGAAGCAGCAATCTAGCGCCGTTGGAGGCTCTGAAGTCGAGGATGCTTGGTACGAAGACAGTGGTAGTATCCCTCCTACGACTGACCAAGCCGCTGAGGTTGACGTTGGGGAGACTTGAGCAGCTTTGGGCCGAATTAACCCATAGGATGAGTGCCACTAAACCTTACCTCAGCTCGAGGAAGACCCAGAGCTCGTACGCGACTCACCATGACGATGGGAATGAGACCACCGGTCACTCACAATGAGCTTACGCCTGAAGCCGATATTTGTCAGCTCAGCCGTGCGGGACCAGCATGAGAAGAGCCCCTCTCCTGAAGAATCATGAATAAAGGGGGAGAGTGGAGACATCCAGGACAATGATGGAACATGCTGGGCTTGAACGTTAGATACGATGTGCATTAGAGAGGGAGGCGCAAGGAGAAACAGGGAATATGTGATTTCTTTTATTTTTACAACTTGTTAGGCCCCCGGCTGCATAAAGCTCTTTCTGCCCATCATCACAATTTGTCTCTCCAACTGCTTCTGTCCTCATCAGTGATTTTCCCTTCATGCTGTCCATGCCTGCACTCCCCCCTAGATCATGTCACATCATGCTATGGCGCAACGACGCGCAGCAAAGGCTACAAATATGATTTGGTAACTTTCGACTCCATCCAAGTGGGCTTCTCATACATACATTTCTTTCTTGTTATCGTCGCATTAAGACGGGGTATCATATCATCATGTAGTGGGTAGTATAGGCTTTCCAAAGAAAACGCTTTGCCGTGAACGCAAAGCTCCCCCTCCCCCCTTTTCATGTCCTTTTCCCGCTTTCTCCTCCTCCGATATATTTGACCACGAGGACGCACGGAATCATGCACACACAGACAAGACTCACCCCATGAGCTGCCTCAGGTCCTGCGGCGGCCAGCGGACCTGCGCAAAGGTCAAACAGCGCTTGATGCTCTGCAGATACTTGCGCGTGGCCTCGTCGCCCATGACGTGGCCCTTTTCGCCGTCGTGCAGCTTCTCGCGGGCGCTACGCTCGTGGATGCCCACCATGGTGACGCCAATGGGCCATGCGGCCTTGCCGATGCTGAGGCGGAGGTAGCCGTCGTTTGCGTCGACGTAGCGGCGCTCCTGGAGGGCCTTTACGATTTCGACTATGGGCTGGAGGAGGGAGTCGTCGAGGTCGCCTGATTCGAACTTGCGGAAGAGCTGTTTGGTGTTTGCGGCAGGTTAGCAATCTCTCCCCTCTGTGCGTGCTTTGGACATGCGGAACGAGAGGGGTTGGATCGTGAATGGGAGGCTTTGTGGTAGATAGAGTCGTCTACTTGAACCAGACATCATTGACTTACCGGCTTCATATTTTCGCGCGTCTGCACCATGGCGCTGTATGCCATCTTGCTGGCGCTCGTGTCTCGCTTCTCCTCCTCCATTGCCTTTTCGTAGGCCGTCAGCACCATGGTGAAGTAGCTCGCTAACTGCCTGAACAGCCACTGGCGGCCTTCCTTGTCCTTTGGAACCGTGCCGTCGACCTTCATGTCCTTTTCGTCTACCAGCTGCAGCGTCGTGGGTATCGGCCCCTGCGTCACGACAGTGGTGAGCTTCTTGTATCGCTTCAGCCGCCCCGCGTGTGATTCTCCAAACAGTCTCGCCGGCTGGCCCAGCTCTCTCAGCTTCCGTATCAGCTCGTCATCCGGTAGGTCGTCCGCGGCGGGCCCGCCGTCCTTGCTGCCGCCGTTATCCTCGCCCTTGACGAGCTCCGGCAGCCCGAGCCGCCTCCTCCGGGCCTGCTCCTCCTCCCACTCCTTCTCCTGCTGCCTCTTGCGCGACTCTTCCGCGAGCCGGCGGCGCTTCTCCTCCCGCTGCGCGTTTTCGGCGGCGATTTCTTCCTCGCGCTTGCGCTTCGCTTCGGCCTTGCGCGCGCGTTCGGCCTCGAGGGCTTTCTGCTCTGCTAGGTATGCGGCTCTGCGCTCCGCTTCGATCTCGGAGCGCTTCAAGTACTTTTTTTCATCGCTTGTGGACTTTTCTTTCGTCTTGGACAGTTCCTTGTTCATGAGGGCCGCGAAATCCATGGTCGCGGTGGTGGTGTGTGCGCTATGTAAGCGTCTTTGGGGAGTTGCAGGTTAATTCCGTCTGTCCAAGAGTTCAATGTTCCGACTACCTAATGCTGGAGGTATTTTTAAAGACTTGAAGACTAGGTATGTGAGCGGCAGGGCGTCTGGGAATTGGTCAGTGGATGCGAAGTTTGTATAAGTATGGCGGGTTGTCAAGAGTTGTCGAGGTTGGCAGAGAGATAATCCGGTAAGCTCACGGAGGTTGAGGCTGCGCTATCGATTACGGATGATATCCGGATAATCCACGATGCCTCAAGTGTTGTTCCGTTACAGCTTCAGTGACTGCCTCTGAACCTCAGCAACACAGAAATTCTATGATCGAACTAATACGTTAAGAAAGTGAAGAATTGGGCAATTCTGGCACGCCGTATTCTTTCCAAAGGTAGTATTCACCAGTTTGTTCTCACGATGGCAAATTCACGTGGAGGGGATGGTCATGATGTTGCTCCGTTCTTAGTTCGGCTCTTTCATAAGACTGGCAGCTTTCACAGGTACGCGCGCCTCTTATCACGGCATCACCATATGGCACTTTCAAAGAGCACAGTTGATTAACAGCATAACCCTTCAGGCCAGAGGAGTTCGCTTCACCGTCTCTCCCGCCACATGTTCCCATCTACACATGGCCCACCTGCACTCTCCATGAGCTCGCCCTTGAACTAGCGGCAGCCAAACCCAGCGCAATACCTACTCCCGCGGTGGGCACGAGGCTCTCGTTCCAGCTCGTTTGCCCGGATTTGCGCGGCACAAGCGCCATTCACGCTGCACAGCCCAAGTTTGCCGTCAAGGACCTAGGAAGCATCGTCATTGGCGAGGGCTATCCTTTCGCAGATGATGATGATGCCGGTCCCGATATCTCGATGATGGACGATGGCGCCAAAGACAAGACACTGGCCGACTGGAGATTTGTGGTTGGTGATTACATCTCATGCGCGGTGCTTCCTCCCTTGTCAGACGGCTCTGTAGCGCCACCATCGGCCGCCAGAAGAGCATCATTATCTGCCGGGCGCGACGGTCGTGGCAGTGGCTTCAGGGGTGGTTTCCATGGTCGGGACAGCAACTTTGGCCGCGGCTCCGGCCGCCAGGGCAGGCCAATCGGCTGGAGAGAGGGCAGGATCCCCTCGGGTGAGTGGAGGAGAGGAGAGGAGCTGCCGGACGGGCCACCGGGGGCATCGCGCGGCAGACGCTGGTAGAGTGCAAGCAGGTGCCTTGCGATGGGGAAATTGACAGACGAGGTTGGGATTTTGTTAAGGATGCGATATACCCGGATATTTTAGCGCAGGGTCAAGGCGAAATACGGCTTCAATTGGGCTTTGCAAATGTTTACCACCCCGGCACAGTGACTTCAGTCTGGAGAGGAAACAAAGTGCTCGCCGTTTGGGATGGCCAGCACCAACCCACGACTGCAGAAGGATGTTTGGCAGGCTGCGGTACGGTGATTGTGTTCCATTTGTTACTTCTCTTTTCCTCGTTTTTGGTATATACGTCGGATGCCTACCCAGGATCCGCCCGACAACAGGTTCTCTATTACCGTATCGAACCTCTTGAATTTATGCAACCTTCTCCGCCATCCAGCACCTGGTAGTTTTATTTCTCGTAGATGGTGTCGCCCTTTCGCTTCGCTCGAAGATCCCAGAGTCCCTGGCCCAAAGTCAGCATCCCAGCATCCCACTTAATCCGTGTCCCCTCCCCTGCCTTCCCCCTCCTCCTCTGGACAAGTGCTCATAGTCTTCACTCACGTCTGTCTTGTAGGCGACCCATCCAAAGATGGCGGGAACAACGGCAATGTACATAAAACTGATTCGAGCGGTTCTGGGTGTGAATCGGAAGTGGCGATGGCGGGCCTTTTGCATCGCTGTGCTTCGGGTTAGATGGGGATATCGGGTGCATGTGCTTCGGACTGATAAGTTACGCACCCTCCAGCTTCAGAAGAGCCGGGTCCGGCTTGACGTCTGCGGATTGCGGTTAGCATGGGCCATGGCCACCAGATAGTTGGCAAACAACATACTGAGGTGCGCCATGTTGATTGAGTCGTGACGGCGTCTGCTTGGGGCCTTGTAGAGTCGAGCGCTGTCGCGACAGAGTAGACCTGGTGTTGCCGGCGGGAGAAGATCATGAATGAATGATTATGTAAGACATTTCGGGGCGGATTTGATTGGCTCCTGGAAGGCTCGCCTTTCGATGGTCGACGTACCCTGGAGCAAATGCTTCGAGAAAGAAACTACCTAGGTAGGCACCACCACGAACTATGACATTAGGGGAAAACGTGATATAGCACATCATATGAACGTAGGTACTCCTTATTGTGATTGTTTTTAGCCTTTTTTTTTTTTTTTGTGCTCTGCAGTGTCCATCAACGCAACAGACATGTCCCGATGCCTTTGTGAGATAGGTAGGTAACTCGAGTTACGCCGCAGAACAAAGTAATTACCTACCTAGGTACCTATCTATCTAGGCACTCATTACTGGAAGGAGATCGAGAGAAAATCCCAAGGATGCATTATCCCATGTATCTTGAGTCCCTGACATCTGTTCAAATCGCATGTAAAGAATAATATGTATCCACTTGATATACAAAAACACTAGGAAAAATAGCTTCATTAGCTCAAGAGTTTTCCGTATCTGTTGCCTGCTCTCAATGATAGAAAGTACAAAGCACGGCCGCTCTCAGCAAGTCATGGTCACGTGACCGACTAGCATCGACACTCAGCTAGTGCCTCTCGGGATCTTGTCCAAGAAATTGTTTCGAAGGCGAAGCTCATCACCAATCCGACCTTCTGCATCGTTCCCACGCTGGTCGTCGTCTGAATCCAGCGCGGCCGGCATCTTCATCGCCAGAACTGAAGGCTGCAATTCAGCATCTTACGTGGCAGCGGTTCTGTGTCTGCAATTCCACGGCTGCCAGCGCGTCTTTGACACGCGCCACGGCTCCAGGCCTTCAGGCAGGCAACCTCACGAATTGCCTCTGAACGAGTGAAGGCATCGCCATGTCGCAACTCCCGCCGCCTCCGCCGCCGGGCTGGGGGCCTCCTCCTCCTCCCCCGCCTCCTCCCTCGTCATCGCTTCCTCCTCCTCCGTCGACACCCGCTCCTCCAGCCCCGCCACCGCCCGGCTATCGACCGCCCGCCGATGCCCATATCGCCAGGTTTGCCCAGAAGAAGAAGGAATGGCTGCGAAACCAGCGGAACAGATTTGGCGAGAAGCGAAAGGCAGGCTTCGTCCAGACGCAAAAGGCCGACATGCCTCCCGAGCACCTGCGGAAGATTGTCAAGGATATCGGCGATGTCTCGCAGAAAAAGTACACCAATGACAAGCGAAGCTACCTGGGCGCACTCAAGTTCATGCCCCATGCCGTCCTCAAGCTTTTGGAGAACATGCCCATGCCCTGGGAATCTGCGCGAGAGGTCAAGGTTCTGTACCATGTCAACGGTTGTCTCACCCTGGTCAACGAAATCCCAAGGGTCATCGAGCCGGTGTTTTTTGCACAGTGGGCCATGATGTGGACGTTCATGCGAAAGGAAAAGGCCGACCGAAGGCTGTTCAAGCGCATGCGATTCCCGCCATTCGACGACGAAGAGCCGCCCTTGTCATGGTCCGAAAACATCGAGGACGTGGAGCCGCTCGAGCCCATTCAGATGGAGCTCAACGAAGACGAAGACGAGGCAGTCTACGAGTGGTTCTATGACCACCGGCCGTTGCTCGATACACCCCACGTCAACGGACCCAGCTACAAGGCATGGAATCTTACATTGCCTCAGATGGCAGCCTTGTTCCGTCTCAGTCGGCCTTTGATTTCAGATGTCGTGGATAAGAACTACTTCTACCTCTTTGATCTCAAGAGCCTTCTTACAGCCAAGGCACTGAATGTTGCCTTGCCTGGTGGCCCACGATTCGAGCCGTTGTACAAGGACATCAATCCCAACGATGAGGACTTTGGCGAGTTTAACGCCATTGATCGGATCATCTTCAGGAACCCTATCCGAACCGAGTTTCGGGTTGCCTTCCCGTACCTGTACAACTCTCTGCCCCGCAGCGTCCATCTTGCATGGTACTCGCACCCCCAGGTCGTCTACAACCGTGTCGATGACCCGGATCTGCCCACATTCCACTTCGACCGCCGTATCAACCCCATTTCATCACGCAACGTGGCGCCAAAGAACGTGGAGACGTCTCTCGAAGACGAATTGTTCGGCCCAGGGAGCAACGAGGAGCCAGAGGAGGATGCTTTCGAGCTTCCTGATGGCGTAGAGCCGTTCCTGGCCGACGAAGACCTCGACAACGATGACACAGCTGCTGCTATCGAGCTCTGGTGGGCACCGTACCCATTCAACCGACGATCTGGAAAGATGGTTCGCGCTCAGGATGTGCCTCTGATCAAGCAGTGGTATCTCGAGCACCCTCCTGCGAATAGGCCGCCCGTGAAGGTCCGCGTTTCCTACCAGAAGCTGCTCAAGAACTTTGTCCTCAATGAGTTACACAAGAAGAAGCCCAAGGCCCAGAACAACCAAAACCTTCTTCGGTCCCTGAAGCAGACCAAGTTCTTCCAGCAGACCACCATCGACTGGGTGGAGGCTGGTCTTCAGGTTTGCCGCCAAGGCTTCAATATGCTCAACCTCCTGATTCATCGAAAGAATCTTACATACCTCCATCTTGACTACAACTTCAATCTGAAGCCTGTCAAGACCCTAACCACCAAGGAGCGAAAGAAGTCCCGATTCGGAAACGCTTTTCACTTGATGCGTGAGATCCTGAGATTGACAAAGCTGATCGTCGATGCGCAAGTTCAGTACCGACTGGGCAACATTGACGCCTTCCAGCTGGCGGATGGCATTCTCTATGCCTTTAACCACGTTGGTCAGCTGACAGGCATGTACCGTTACAAGTACAAGCTCATGCATCAGATTCGAACCTGCAAGGACTTGAAGCATCTCATTTACTACAGATTCAATTCCGGCCCTGTCGGAAAAGGCCCTGGTTGTGGTTTCTGGGCGCCTGCTTGGAGGGTTTGGCTCTTCTTCATGCGCGGTATCATCCCTCTCCTCGAGAGATGGCTTGGAAACTTGCTGTCTCGTCAATTCGAGGGCCGACACAGCAAAGGTGTCGCCAAAACAGTCACGAAGCAGCGCGTCGAGTCTCACTTTGACCTCGAGCTCCGTGCCTCTGTCATGGCAGATCTCTTGGACATGATGCCCGAGGGTATCAAGCAAAATAAGGTCAACACCGTGCTGCAACATCTCTCCGAGGCTTGGCGTTGCTGGAAGAGCAACATTCCCTGGAAGGTGCCCGGCCTGCCTGCCCCCATCGAGAACATCATTCTACGCTATGTCAAGGCCAAGGCCGATTGGTGGGTTTCGGTCGCTCATTACAACCGCGAGCGTATTCGTCGTGGTGCTACCGTTGATAAGACTGTTGCCAAGAAGAACGTTGGCCGCCTGACCCGACTCTGGCTCAAGGCAGAGCAGGAGCGCCAGCACAACCACATGAAGGATGGTCCGTACGTCTCCTCGGAAGAGGCTGTTGCCATCTACACCACGACCGTTCACTGGCTGGAGTCTCGCAAGTTCTCTCCTATTCCATTCCCCAGTGTTTCCTACAAGCACGACACCAAGATCCTGATTTTGGCACTGGAACGATTGAGAGAGGCTTATTCCGTCAAGGGCCGCCTCAACCAGAGCCAGCGTGAGGAGCTTGCCCTCATCGAGCAGGCTTACGATAGCCCTGGCACAACACTGGAGCGCATCAAGCGATTCCTCCTCACCCAGCGAGCGTTCAAGGAAGTCAACATCGACATGAATGACAACTACAGCACCATCAATCCCGTCTACGATATTGAACCCATTGAGAAGATTAGCGATGCCTATCTTGATCAATATCTATGGTACCAGGCTGACCAGAGACATCTCTTCCCCGCTTGGATCAAACCCTCCGACTCTGAGGTGCCCCCTCTTTTGGTTTACAAATGGGCTCAGGGTATCAACAATCTGAGCCAGGTCTGGGAGACTGAAAATGGCGAGTGCAACGTCATGATCGAAACGGAGTTGTCGAAAGTCTACGAGAAGATGGAATTGACGCTCCTCAACTCTCTGCTCAGGCTGATCATGGACCACAACCTTGCTGACTACATCACGGCAAAGAACAACGTTCAGCTCACCTATAAGGATATGAACCACGTCAACAGCTATGGCATGATTCGTGGCCTTCAGTTCTCTGCATTCGTGTTCCAGTACTATGGCCTTGTCCTCGACTTGCTCCTCCTCGGTCCTCAACGAGCCAGCGAGATTGCCGGACCACCACAGAGCCCCAACGACTTTTTGCAGTTCCGTGACCGGGAAACGGAGACTAGGCACCCAATCAGACTTTACAGCCGATATATCGATAAGATCTGGATCTTCCTTCGATTCACTGCAGAAGAATCGCGAGATCTCATCCAAAGATTCCTTACCGAGCAACCCGATCCCAATTTTGAAAATGTCATCGGATATAAGAGCAAGAAGTGCTGGCCACGAGACTCTCGTATGCGCCTGATGCGACACGATGTCAACCTTGGACGAGCTGTCTTCTGGGATTTCAAGAATCGTCTGCCGCGTTCTGTCACCACGATTGATTGGGACGACAGCTTTGTCAGTGTCTATAGTCGGGACAACCCCAACTTGCTCTTCTCAATGTGCGGGTTCGAGGTCCGCATTCTGCCAAAGTGCCGAAACCTGAATGACGAGTTCCCCGTCAAAGATAGCGTCTGGTCCCTGGTCGACAACACAACCAAAGAGAGAACGGCGCATGCCTTTTTGCAAGTCACCGAAGAAGACATTCAAAAGTTCAACAACAGGATCCGGCAGATTCTCATGTCGTCTGGCTCAACGACCTTTACCAAGATCGCAAATAAGTGGAACACTGCTCTCATTGCCCTGTTCACGTACTACCGCGAGGCCGCTGTCTCCACCATTGAGCTCCTCGACACCATCGTCAAGTGTGAAACCAAGATCCAGACGCGAGTCAAGATAGGCCTGAACTCAAAGATGCCTTCTCGTTTCCCCCCTGCCGTCTTCTACACTCCCAAGGAGCTCGGTGGCCTGGGTATGATTTCTGGGTCTCACATTCTCATCCCGGCTAGTGACAAGCGGTGGTCCAAGCAAACCGACACGGGCGTCACTCATTACAGAGCTGGTATGACGCATGCCGAGGAGACGCTGATCCCCAACATCTTCCGATACATTATCCCATGGGAGGCCGAGTTCATCGATTCCCAACGTGTCTGGACCGAATACTCTCAGAAGCGCTTGGAGGCGAATCAGCAGAACCGACGTCTGACGTTGGAAGATCTGGAGGATAGCTGGGATCGTGGATTGCCGAGGATCAACACTCTGTTTCAAAAGGATCGAAGCACGCTCAGCTTCGACAAGGGTTTCCGTGCTCGAGCCGAGTTCAAGATCTATCAGCTCATGAAGAGCAACCCGTTCTGGTGGACGAGCCAGCGACACGACGGCAAGTTGTGGAATCTGAATGCCTACCGAACCGATGTTATCCAGGCTTTGGGTGGTGTTGAGACCATCCTCGAACATACGCTCTTCAAAGCCACCGGTTTCCCTTCATGGGAAGGCCTTTTCTGGGAAAAGGCCTCCGGTTTTGAAGAGTCCATGAAGTTCAAGAAGCTCACCAACGCCCAGCGATCTGGTCTGAACCAGATTCCCAACCGTCGCTTCACTCTCTGGTGGTCTCCCACAATCAACAGAGCCAACGTCTACGTCGGTTTCCAGGTTCAGCTGGATCTTACCGGCATCTTCCTGCACGGCAAGATTCCCACGTTGAAAATTTCCCTCATCCAGATCTTCCGAGCTCACTTGTGGCAAAAGATTCACGAGTCAGTGGTCATGGATCTCTGCCAAGTTTTTGACCAGGAACTGGAATCTCTCGGCATCGAGACTGTGCAGAAGGAGACTATTCATCCCCGTAAATCCTACAAGATGAACAGCTCCTGCGCCGATATTCTTCTCTTTGCCAGCCACAAATGGAATGTCACCCGCCCCTCGCTCCTGTACGACACGAAAGATGTCATTGAGCCCACCACGACCAACAAGTTCTGGGTGGATGTGCAGCTGCGGTACGGTGACTACGACTCTCACGATATTGAGCGCTATACTCGTGCCAAGTATCTTGATTACACGACCGATAGCTCCAGTATCTATCCTTCAGCCACTGGTATCATGATTGGCATCGACTTGGCGTACAATCTCTACTCGGCTTACGGAATGTACTTCCCGGGACTCAAGGTCCTCATCCAACAAGCCATGGCCAAGATCATGAAGGCAAACCCGGCACTGTACGTCCTGCGAGAGCGTATCCGCAAGGGTCTGCAGCTGTATGCCTCTGAGAGCAATCAGGAGTTTCTGAACTCGCAGAACTACTCGGAGCTCTTCAGCAACCAGACGCAGTTGTTCATCGACGACACCAACGTGTACCGAGTGACTATTCACAAGACGTTTGAAGGAAACTTGACCACCAAACCCATCAACGGCGCCATCTTCATCTTCAACCCGCGTACTGGCCAGCTCTTCTTGAAGATTATCCACACCAGCGTGTGGGCGGGTCAGAAACGTCTTGGACAGCTCGCCAAGTGGAAGACGGCGGAAGAAGTGGCTGCGCTGATCCGCTCGCTCCCTGTTGAGGAACAGCCCAAGCAACTGATTGTTACCAGAAAGGGTCTCTTGGATCCCCTCGAGGTCCAGTTGGTCGACTTCCCCAACATCTCCATTCGCGCGTCCGAGCTGCAGCTTCCTTTCCAGGCTGCTATGAAGGTGGAGAAGCTGGGTGACATGATTCTGCGAGCGACCGAGCCTCAGATGGTGCTGTTCAACCTGTACGATGAGTGGCTGAAGAGCATTTCTTCCTACACGGCCTTTTCTCGTCTCATTCTCATTCTGCGCGCTCTCCACGTCAACCCTGACAAGACGAAGCTCATCCTCCGACCTGACAAGAGCGTCATCACGCTGGAGCATCACATCTGGCCATCCCTGAGTGACGAGGAGTGGATCAAGGTCGAGACCCAACTGCGCGACCTCATCTTGAACGACTACGGCAAGAAGAACAACGTGAACGTGGCCAGTCTGACGAGCACGGAAGTCCGAGATATTATTCTGGGTATGGAGATTTCTGCGCCGTCAATGCAGAGGCAGCAAGCTGCCGAGATTGAGAAGCAGCAAGAAGAGCAGAAGCAATTGACTGCTGTTACGACGAAGACGCAAAACGTGCACGGCGAAGACATCATCGTCACCACGACGTCTCAATTCGAGCAGCAGACATTTGCTTCAAAGACGGAATGGCGAACACGAGCAATTGCGACCTCGAACCTGCGAACGCGAGCCAAGAACATCTATGTGTCGTCGGTGGACAGTGATCTGGACGATGTCACATACGTGATGCCCAACAACATCTTGAAGAAGTTCATCACAATCGCAGATCTGCGAGTCCAGGTCGCGGGCTATCTTTACGGCGCCTCGGCTCCTGACAACGATCAGGTCAAGGAGATCAAGTGTATCGTCATGGTGCCCCAGATTGGTGGTCTGCGCAACGTGCAGCTTCCGCAGAAATTGCCCCAGAGCGAGTTCCTGGATGGCATGGAGCCCCTAGGTGTCATCCACACACAAGCGGGCAGCGAGCTCCCGTACATGTCCGCGGCAGATGTGACGGAGCACGCCAAGCTGCTGGATGCACATGAGGAGTGGGACAAGACCAATACGGTGACGGTGTCGGTGTCTTTCACACCCGGCAGCGTCTCCTTGTCTGCTTGGGGGCTGACTCCTCAAGGATACAAGTGGGGTGTTGAGAACAAGGACCTGCAGAGCGACCAGCCCCAGGGGTTCACCACTACCATGGGAGAGAAGCGCAAGCTTCTGCTGAGTCCCAGATTCAGAGGCTTCTTCCTCGTGCCGGATGACGGTAAATGGAACTATAGCTTCATGGGTAGTGCTTTCGCAGGCATGGAGAAGAAGACCATCCACGTCAAGCTGGACACGCCGCTGCCATTCTACAGTGACCAGCACCGTCCGATTCATTTCCACAGCTTTGCCGAGCTGGAAGATATCTGGGTTGACCGGTCTGACAACTTTGCCTGATCGGTATATAGGCGAGCTGAGCATGGAACAATACCCT
>LFMI01000606.1:119995-139366 GCA_001050175.1 Trichoderma parareesei | reverse complement strand
TGTTGTTGTTGTTGCTGCTGTTGTTGTTGTTGCTGCTGTTGTTGTTGTTGCTGCTGTTGTTGTTGTTGCTGCTGCTGCTGTTGTTGTTGTTGCTGCTGTTGTTGTTGTTGCTGCTGCTGCTGTTGTTGTTGCTGCTGTTGTTGTTGTTGCTGCTGTTGTTGTTGCTGTTGTTGTTGTTGTTGTTGTTGTTGCTGCTGCTGCTGCTGCTGCGGCGGCGGCGGCGGCGGTGACGGTGATGGTGGTGATGGTGGTGGATGAGAGAGAAAAAAGGTCTGAGAAATGAAGAACGTGCCTTTTATAATCAACAGCCTGGGACCAGTCCTTCCTTCCTCATACCGCGCGTCAACCTGTACATTTGAGAAGAGGAAGTAGTCATTTAAAATTTCGGAAGTTGAGGTTAGAGTCAGTGACTATCTCGTACTCTACTTCATGAGGGCAAGAGTATTGGCAGTCAAGATCACACAATCGAAGAAGGAAGTACTCGCACTTATCACAACCCAGAACCTTTATAAAACCTCTTTGAGTCTACTCTAACCGGGCAGAACAATCAGCAACAAGCTTCAAGGTCATCTTCTTCAAGCATATGCCGCCCACCCTATGAATGGAGTTAGTATGCGTGGAATAATTCGTCAAAACATGACTCACCAGAATACAACACGGCAAGATTCCGCTCATCCGTAGCCTGATTGATCAAGTCATTCACCGTCGCCGTCACGCTCAGCGTCTTGGACAGCTTCTTCCTCACAACCTCGAGCGCGCGATCTCCCTCTGACGGCTCATTCAGGTGACTGCCCGCCTTCTTGCCCTTCTTGTTGGTGTCCACGTCGGCTTGGTCTGCGTCGTCAATGGCAGCGCCGCCGTCGTCTTGCCGCGCCTTTTGGAGCTTGGCCAGGCGGACGGGGGAGACGGACCAGCTGTAGAGGGGATCGTAGCGCAAGACGTCCAGGATGGTCATGATGGAGTACTGTTCCTCGCGGAGGGCGTCGAGCGTCATTTCGCAGCAGCGGCGGAACACGCCCTCCGTCTTTGTGATGCCCATGCCGTCGACAATGTCTCTGGTCAGGCGGAAGGGTACAAGTTCCGGCACCGGCAGGATCCTGCCCGTCTCAAAGGCGATCCCCAGATCGATGTGGACCACCTCTCCCGTCTTGGTGTCCAGCAGGATGTTGTGGCCGTGGCGGTCGCCCAGGCCCAGGACGTGGCCGAGCATCGATATGGCGGCCGTGCTTCGCGTGTATGCGAGCCGCTTCACGAACCACTCGTCAGGGTCGACAAAGTACTCCATGAAAAAGTACCGCATGACGGGCTGGAACTTCTCCGTGACTTTCCGGTATGTGCTGATGCGCTGGTCCACCGGTCTGTTCTGCACGCTGAAAATCTCCTTTCGGCACTGCGTTCCCTTAAGATCGCGGGGGTGGTACCGTTCGTGTGCTGGCATGAGAAAATCATGCAGAGGAATCGTGTCGCGGACGAACTCGATGAGTCCGGACGAGGCCGTCAGGGGGAGTACCTTGTATGTTCGAATGCCCAATTTTCTTTGCCTCGTAGCCCTGTGAAGCTTCAGAAGGGAGGAAACCGCTGCAAAGACTTGCTCCATGATGGCGTCTTGACGGAGGTCGTCTGAACCACCCTTGACCAGCTGTTTGTACTTTGCGCCATCTGTGCCAATGGCGGTGATGATCTTGGGCGCGCTCACGCCCGAGGCAATACTCATGGTCGGTTCGAGCCTTGAGATCAAGGGAACGTCGGAGTAGTCCTTGTTGGCGTTGACTTCGATATGCATCGTCGGGGGAGGAATGCGGAACTTGGCAAGGTAGCTCATCAGGTTCCTAGCCGCCGGGGAGTCTTTCAGCGCAATCTTTGCACCTGATTTGTACTTGGCCTGGTCCCTCTCCAGAGCAAGGACATGATAGTGCTTGCTCGTCCTCTCAATGGCGAGCCAAATGTCGGCAACAGCGCCAGTGCTCGCAAGCTTCTGCGCAATCTTGTCGTTGGCCCGGACTCGAAGGACGGCAACCTCGTCCTTTTGCTGCACTCTCGCTTTGGTACCGGACCAGATATGATACATGCCGTGGTAAGGATGATCGACGCAGATGTTGTACACCAGATTCGAGAGCAGCTCCTGAAACGGCGTGTCCTGGTTTTGCAGTCGCGAGGTCAGCTGGCTCATGAGGCCTGCAAATTTGGCCGTGGGCACTTTCGAGAGATGTCGCGTCACTGCATTGTTCGTCGCGTCGTCGTCCGATCTCTCGAGCCACAGTGCTGTAAATCGCAAGGCGTCGTTATCATGCTCGTCTGAAGACGCCAGGGAAAGCAAGTAGTTTTCGAGACTCAGGCGGACAAATTCGCTGCGAGTCATTTCGACACGGCGTAGCTCTTGCTCATCGAGATCAAGCCACTGCTTCTCCTTCGCGAGGACGTGCGAGTATTTGGCCTTGAGCTGCGAGTCTCTAGTAGATGCGATGAGCGACTTGAGCTCCTCGACCTCATCATTCTTGCCCTTCTTTAGGCTTTGCAAACGCTTAAGATCCTCCAAACTGTCTGGATCTTGGAGCTGCTCGTCACAGAAGACGGCAAATTGATGGAACACCAAACCTGCCTCTTTTGCCTCGACGCCGCCTCTGAGTTCTTTCAGTGCCGGCTCTAGATACTTCTTCTGTATGTCTCGAGGCTTCTCCAGGCGCGCGACAGACATCCTGTGGCCAATCTTTGAGAGCAAGTCAGACCGGCTCACTGGTATAGTCTGTCTCTTGAGAGCCGTGACGTTGTCAATGCCCTGAAGCATCTTGATCGATGAGCTCATCTCTCCGTGGTCCCACAACGAGTTTGCGACCTCAATCTTGATGGCGACATCGACATGAACGCCCAAGTCTTCGCATGGCTTGATGAGGTCGCTCAGGGCCGTCGAAATGTTTAATGATTCCTGCGTAGCCTGGTGATAACGATAAATGCTAGATGCCAAAAGCATCGACTTGATCTCCATCTGCCGTATCCCCGCCACAGATAGGGGGCCATTTGCAAGAAGCGATGCATGTTGGGTGAACATGCTCATTGTCGTTCCCCGGCACGACAGAATCTGGCTGACGTCGTCATATCTATGCAAATTTTAGCAATGGTATCCTCGATTGCCTCCTGGCAATTATACACTTACAGTCCACTCTTCATCCATTGACTGCGTTCCTGAAACCGGCTCATCAGGCCTTCCAACTCCGTTGCGTCCGCAATGTTCAGGATCTCATCGAGCTCAGAGAGCGCCGCCAAAGCTCCCAATCGGCTTCTCAGGGCCGTTGCATTGCGATTGTTGCCGACCAAGTTCTTCATCGTGCGAGCAAAGCCATCGTATATAGCTGTCCTGATGGCCGAGACATTGGTAGCCTGATGCAGTGTCTGATACGCTTTGTATGTCACGACAGCAAAATGATCGCTTGTGGCTGGCACTGGAAGGTTCCAAATCTCGAGTCTCCTGGCTGTGTGAAACGTGCTTTCGATGGAAGACGGGGTCGAGCCCATGTTCTGTTGCGTTTGCATCAGAGAATGTGACAGCCCGGCGAACCCAAGAGCGCCGAGGGCCTTCACCAAAGCATGGGCGTCTGAGTCTGATGAATTCTGCCGTAGACGGATGTGGCTGTCGTATTGAGCGCCTCGAAATGCGAGATTCTTCGCCCCTTCCTGTTCGTATTCCAAACGAGACAGGATATTCGAGAGATTTGCCTCCTCGGGTAAGCCATAGTACGCGTCTGGGTCGTCGATATTCTCAAAGATGGCCAATAGTGTTTCGTTCAGGTCCGCCTCTTTGGCTACGGACGATCTGCGAGATGCGCGGGTTGCCTCGGACGCTGCAAATTCAGCAAAGAGCAAAGCCGTCTTATGCATGCCGCAATGAGTCGCGGATGACGCTGCCATGGCGTAGTCAATATCCAGCCAATGCAGTCGATCTACGATGGACGTCTCTTTGGGATACTCTTGGGTTCTAAGGTACAGAACCGTATTGATCAGGAGTTTGATGTTGTCCTTGGCCGCTGGGTCAGTCGATGCGAGCCACCCCTTGATAGCCCCGGACAACGACTTTTTGATAACCTGCTGCTGCTCCAACTGGAAATAGAGCACCAGGTGGACAATAAGAGGAAAGGCCCTCTCAGCAAAACCCTTGACTCGAAGCAGCACTGGCGAAAGGACAGAGAGGAGGATCGAGTGTGGCACCGACTGAGCAAGGAATGCGCTGAGCCGAGGCAACCAACTCTGTGAGGTGACGTCTTCGGCCCACGAGAACTGTTCGTCTTCCGGCAGCCCAGTAGGTGCGACTTCTGAAGGCGGAGTGCGATAGGAGCCCCATTGAGATGCATTGAAGAGCGACTCGGACAGGCTTTGCTGGCCGGCCGTGACAAGTGGCCCGTCGTCTTCAACCACAGCCTGCGATATTGCGCTTCGCAACGCGGCTTCAGCCAACCCAGCTGTGACAGAGTTTGGATTCATCGTAAGGTCCTGAAGAAGATTGAGGAGTCCCATTTCGGACCCATGTGGCCCTGGCGCAATCTTTTCGTATTGATCAAGACGCGACTCTCGCATAATATCTTCGGGAATGGTACCGGAGGCCAGAAATGAACGGCCGACAACTCGTCCTGCCCATGCCAGATAATTGTCACTGAGGCTTTGAGCTCCGCAGCTCTTCCATACAGCTGAAACATGCGCGACCGCATGCTCATCACTTTCCACCACATCGTTTCTGCTGTGTGTCGGAATCGTGAAATCGCCGCAGAGAAGGCCGAGGGCAAGCTGGCGCGAAGACTCGTTGAGCAGCTGCCTTACTGCTATTTCGTCGTTTAGGATATCGAGAAGCAGCTTGCTTTCCGAGGTATTCTTCTCCGCATTGCCGGAAGACCGTATGTGAGCTGCCGATGTAGTGATGGACTTGAACAGGTCATTCTGCTGCTGGCTTTCAAACCTGGGGGAGGTATAATCTGAGAGATACTGGCTGAACCACTCGTGAAACTTTTGTACCTTGCTCATGGTGGCCTTGAACTGGCTTTCTTGAGTGGTGCTCGACTGGCTGGACTCAAGGAAAACTCTCAACGACGCCAATGCCGACAGAGAGTAGCCGGCCAGGAATGACGGGGCCTGAACCAGGTATGCTTTCCCTCGAGATAGCAGATACTGGCTCAGCCCGAGCGCATCGTCAGCGCATTCGGAGTCCACAAGGAAGCCCCGAATAGAGCTCAATAACATTTCCAAGCAGTATGATTCCAAGGCGACCTGTCCGGCAAGGCAGACCAGTATCCTTACCTTGCGAAGGACAGAACATGCGTGCAGAGAGCCGAGGGCCGGATGCACCGTGTTGAGCAGCTTCCGAGCAATGGCAACGACTACCGCTGGAGTCCAAAGTTCGTGAAACTGGAACTCCGTGACCTTGGAAAGGTGTATGAGTTCTTTCAAGACATTCTTTGCTTTGAAGCAGGGTTGCTGATTTGCCGGAAGGGTAACTGGTGAGTGCGCAATAGCCTTGATCGATTGGAGATTTTCGCCTGCGTACTTCAGTTGCGCGTTTTTCAAGAAGATGTTCTCGATCAAGTCTTCTTGATCGATCAGATCGAAGAATAAAGCGACAATATCGACAAAATGAATGTATAGGGACTCGAGATATAACTTGGGGCCCAGCTTGCTTCTGATGCGATCTTCGCCCTTTGTCCTTTCTGGGCCTCCCATTGTGGCAGCATATAGCAAAGTATATGACAGTGTAGTTGAAAAGTTTTGCTGGATCAGCTCAGGCTCTGAGGTGCCGACCAGTCGAGCTATGTCTGCACTCGCAGAGTCCTGTCCTCGCATCGTCGTTAGGGCGATGGCATCGGCCTGTGCAGCCTTCAGCAGATCCCCAAGGCGGGCGTATCCGAAGATGGCATATGGAATGTCTTCCACCGTCTCTGTGTCCAGCCAGGTGTATAGAATCTGGCGAGAGAACAACCGAAAAATCTCTGCTGGAGACTTGAAATTGAGAACAACAGCAATGTCCGCTAAGCATCTCTTTGCGTAGTCAGATGCTTCAGGAAAATTGCCCGGGATCTCGAAGATATGATAGGTGCACCTCCTCAGGAGAGTAGGCCAGCTACAGGCGATCTTTGACAGCACCAGCAAGCGAAAGGCAATGCCCGCCTGGGTGAATGGAACGTTCGGGAGGGTATCCAGAATATCCACGAAAACATCATCGTGCAGCATCAGGATGAAGAGCTCGAATATATCAGCCAATCTCTCCGCAATGAAGCATTTGACCTTCATTGGCGCTTGCTTGAGGATGAGGAGCAGCGAGGTTCGACATGAGTCAAGTCCCAAATCAGTCCCGTATTCTGGACTGACCCTCAACAAGGTGAATAACAAGCGAGCAAGTGACATCTGAGTCTTTGCAGACAGCACGTTGGATGGAAAGCAGACCTTGACGAAATGATCATACAAGTCGCCCACCATATCCGCCAGCGTTCGGTCACCATGAAGCCAGATGTTGCTCAGACCGTCAAGGACCTCGAGGCATGTGGTTTGGGCAACTTCACAGTACTGATATTCCGGGTTGCCGACTATCCTTCCGAGCCTCTCCACGATAGCCAGAGCTACTTCTCCATCGACAAGAAGATCTGATCTGACAATTTCTATCAGGAGACGTTGGCATGCAAGCAGCTCGCCATCAAGCAATGCTAAGAGATTCTGGATCCACGGAGCTGGCAATAGCCCGAGCTGACTTTTGTCGTGATGAATGAGCCTCAGGAACGTCAACCGTAGTCTCGTATCAATGCTAAGAACTTGGGGGCTTGAGCACAGTTGGACGTTTTGCCTCGGGAGGACGAAAGCGGCGCTGGACGTCGAAATTGCTTGGCTGTCATAGGAGTCGAAGTCGTCGTCAATGTCCATAGTGTCTGTCGGGCCACCTGAGCGCTGACTTGGCTGCCGCTGCTCTATAAGTTCAGAGAGCTTGGAGAGAAGGCTGAGGGTAGCAGGATTCTCCGCACCCATCTGGCTCAGGGTCGCTGTGCCGATGTCAGGTAAGCAAGGCCGCAACTCCTTCAAAGTCAACTGAATGAAAGCTGCAGGCTCGACGGAATCCAGCGCGGCCGAAAGGCCACCCTCGGCTAGCTCCATTAGAAGCGCTTCTATGGAAGCAGATTGAGACGAGTTGAGGTCGCCGAGAAAAGGAACCAGCAATGCTCCCGCGATGCATGCAGACATGAGGCTTTGAAAACGATTGAACGTGATCTGGGTTCCCCCATTGCTGGCTTTCTTGGTCCACGACAGACACACCTCTTTCAGCTCTTCGAGTCTGGGATAGAGAAGCTCCAAGACGAGCTTCTTCAATGTGAGAAAGCTTGTAGCGTCTGCCGCGAGGGGTAGGGCTTCTTTAGCCGACGAATAATGACACTCGCTGGGGATGATAATACCAGTCTCATGCCCCAGCAGAAGCAGAAATTCATTGAAATCTCCAATCTCTCTCTGCGATATCCACGTCTCACTCAAGGAACCGCCGAATGTAGCGTCATGACGGGTTGAGGGGATGGGCTGGGCTCCGCAGCAAAGTCGCAAAATGTTGACGAGGTCAATGGGACTCACATGAGCGGACTGGAACGATGCATATGACGGTTCGCCTAGGTCCAAGTTCAAGATCAGCGTTGATCACTCTGTCTTTGGGCTTACAGGACTTACTCGGATTCCACCGTGAGAAAACCCATCTGATGATGTGACTTGATGTGCTCTGACTGGTGCTGGGTAGCCGAGAGTTGCGAACATGGAATAAGTGTGTCATGAGTGCGAGAGACGTGTCGCATAAGATGCCAGGTCCATTGACATCTGCAGTCGTAATCATGTTGTTGACATCGTCCGAAATATCGTGATACGGCAGAATGTCAGTCTCGATGATGCTGTGCAGGACAAGGCAAGCGGCACGGCTTGTCGCCGGAAGGCTGACTGAACGGGCAGCCAAATGCCATATTTGCCTCCATACGTCCAGCTGCAGTCGGCACTCTTTGGACCACAACGCACAGCTGTGTAGAGAGGGGGTCAGTAGTGAAAGACACATTTGGGAGGGGGAAGGGGGTTCGCATCTCACCTAGAGCAGGCAATCAGGGCCCAAGACGCTGTAGTTGCGTCGTTGTCTCCAACGAAGCTGACGAGGTCTCCAAGCAGTTCACAGATCTCCGCGTGACTGATAGTACTTGTTGCAAGCATAAAAGGCACCAATTGCAAGGCAGTCCGAACAGTTCCCTCGTGTTTCGATTTCAGCTTGACCCTGATGGGGTTCAGATCTTGATGGAGCCGTCTCCTTTTCCTTGGTTGCTCAACATTGGGAGCGTCCGCATCCGTCGTCTCCTTCTTAGGACGCAACAGCATAGCCTCTAGAAAGGCAAGGTTCTGGAGGACAGCCCAGTGCGCCTCTCCTTCAGCATTGTGAGGCCGTAGTCCAAACAAACCCAGATGCATGATGTGTTCTCGTGAGGATGATGAGGCAAAGGTCAGATCAGTCAGCTTTAGGCGAAATGCCTCGCTTCTCTTGGAATACTCTTGCCAGAGAGGCTCAGCCAGGTTGGCCACGCCTTCACGTACATTCACGTCCCACAGATTGATCGCGAGATGCTCCAGATGCAAATGCATGAGAAAGACACTCCTCGAGATCTCGTTCCTCAGAGCCTTGATGAGTTCATCCTGGGAGACTTTTTCAGCACGCCACCAGTATCCCATATGCGGTAGTGTATATTCAGCCAAGGCGACTGCATTGTCCAAGTCATCTGCTTCGGTGGCTCGAAAGACGACATTGATGATGGAGAAGCAGAGTGTCGGCGTGAATCCTAGGTTGAGATGCTTCGTTCCAAGGACCCTCAGGGCGAGATCGGTAATGTCTCTTGCTGACCGGTCCTTTGGTTCCGGAAGAAGAGGAGCATTTGCTGCTGAAATCAAGTGATAGAGTCCCTCGAGCGCATCCTTCAGAAGCTCGCCGTCTCCATGTCCGTTATGGCGCTGTGCTTGCAGAGACGACGAGTTTGCCCGGGGTAGGGATCTGGAAGAAGAGGCAGTCGGCGCGGGAGAAGCCCTCGCGAGATGAGGCAACGCAGCTGCATCTTCTTCGCTGGGGAGAATATGGTACGCAACTTTGAGAAAGAAGTTGACGCAAACATGCCACGGTCCTGCATCCTTTCTGGCCAGGACCTCAGCATGTGCCTGGCGGGACACAATCTCCGTCAATGCTTTGACATAATCCCGTAATAGCGGCTGGACGAACTCATCGTCAGGGCCAAGCAAGACTTGGGTGATGTGATCCACGATGGCAAGCACCGTCTTCCGCCCTATCTTGGAGGCTGACCGGAGGGCTGCCAGCCTGACAGCGGCTGCACAATTCGCCAAACGCGGCTCGGCAGCCTTGCCTTTTGGCTGCGCCGTCGATTGTGGTTGTGGTTGTGGTTGTGGTTTTGCCTTGGCCTTTGATTTCGCCTTGGCCTTTGATTTCGCCTTGGCCTTTGGCGGGTCGTAAAGGTTTGATTTGTCTAAAAGAACAAAGCTGAAGATGGCCTCGAAGATTTCATGCCAGCTTTTGTCTCCTAATTCCGAGCTGAAGGATGTTAGAGCCATAAGGTGGCCATGACGCACGCGGGGGACTGGAACATGCCATACAGATTCGGGGAGTTGCCCGTTGGTTTCAAGAGCAGTAATAACTCTATGAAACCGGCGTTAACCTCGACTTGCAATCAAATACAGCTTTTGAAGATCTTGCTTTACCTCCGAGAGCGCTTTGGCGGTCCTTGACACCGCCCGTCCTGACCCGGCCTACAGTCGTCTAGTGGTCAGTACCATAACTGTTTTATAAGAGGACAGGAGACGAAAGACGCACTCGCCAAGAGCAAGACGCTTGAGCCATGAGAGGCCATGTTTGTTTTTTCCTTTGCTTATGGAAAGAGAGACGAGTCATCAAGCCTAGGTATAGTCTATGATGCGGTGGTGCCGTCTAATTGATGGGCGCTGGATTTGAACAAGGCACTCGTAGGCGCTGTTTGGCCTTTTGAGGCAGTCGCGTCGTCGCGATAGCAGTGATCTTATGTGTGAGGTGAATAGGTAAGGTAGGTAGAGGTACCGCACGCTATTAGCCAAGCTACACACAAGGTCCATGTATCAGTACAGTAGACGACTTGTCTAAGATGAATGTCTAGGCCAGTGCAAGCATCATCTCTGCGAATGAAAAGGACGAGAAAAGAATGAAAAAAGAACGGCACCCCGGATACGATGAAAAGAAAAAAACAAAGAAGCCAAATTTTGCCAGTGCTCAACCGACGGCAACAATTCACCTTGTCTGCCTCCAGGCCGTTGCCTAGAAACTGCGTTTCAAGCTGAGCTGAGCCGCGAACTGCCTGTACCTTACCTTCTAGTGCAAAGTACCGGCAATATCCTCACCGCCTTCCCGAAGCACACCCCAGACGAGGCTGGCAGAATCGCCAAAATATCCAGAGAGCTCCAGTCCACCAACACGTCGCTTTCTCACGGCTGGCACCGACTTGCGCGTCTGGCGTTTCCTGGGCGTGTTGATCACCGCGACAGTCTCCAATTCCAACATGCAATAGCTGCAGACCGCCAAGATGGCCGAGATTACGACACTAGACGCCCTGCAGGCCCTGCACCGCGAGCTGTTGACGCTGAGCAGCGGTGGGGGAAGCGACTCCGACAACCTGAGCAACGATCTGCTATTCGAAATCTTTGAGAAGGAGCTGGCGGCGATATGGGAGCGTCCCAAGAAGAGCGAGAAGAGCCGCGCCACGGTCAAGACCGGTATGAAGCACAACTGCGCACTTGGCGGACCGCGACGGGGAACGACAACAGCTCACAGCTTCTAGGCAAGGTCTCTGTTGACGGCAGCCAGTACTCGCTCAACGACAAGTTCCAGCAGGATGTATTTGCGCTATCTGACGAAATAGACCTCGACGAGGTGGAGGCCGTCCGATATCTCCTCGATTCCCAAGACGACGTCTCTGTCATGGGCCGATCGCTTCTCGAGTGCGCCGTGATTCGCTTCCATCAGCAGCGGAAGTACGTTCTCGACTCGTTCAGGCTGTTTCTGGAGCTGAACAACATGGACTACGACGGAGAAGAACCGAGCGCGTTGGAGACGATCAAAGCCTATGTTGACACCCGCCTGCTCCAGAAAACCTCATCCGACGCATCGAAGCGACTTGCGCCGCGATGTCTACACGCGATGGCGGAAATCAAGACATGGCTGCAGCGGCTGGGAGAGAAACTGACGGCGGCGCAGACTCTGGGGACTGTGCCCACGGATGAGCTTCCAGAGGAGCTGGAGACTGTCGAGTTCTCGCGCGTCAGCCTGATTCAGCAGCACGAAGCTCTGGGTGTCATCCTGTGCGAGTGCGTGGACAAGGGGCAGGCCGAAACGGCAGACTTTCTGGAGTTCATTTCTGTCTTGAAGAGATGGGATAAGTACGATACATTGCTAGGTCAGTGCTTCGCCGATGAAATGCAGATGGGTTGAGCTAACATGACCCTGCTCCCAATAACAGTCCACCTCGTTCCGGCAATCGGCGCATACATGTCGGTCTTTGCATCGTCCGAAGGCGGCTACGACTTGAGGCAAGGCAGAGAGCTCAACAGCAAGATCTTCCCTCCCGCAGACGACTCGACCTGGCCGCTTCCATTCTTACACGCCACCGTTCGTGCTTGGTGGCTGGCAGAGTACAGTGGGTGGTATCTTGACGATCCTCCTGAATCTGCGATACCGCCAGGCACCGACCTTGACCGAGGTATGGGCCTTCTTCATTGCTAGTTTTGCGCATCGAGTGAGCTGACTTGACCACAGAGGATCGCCAGAGGTCCAAGCAATTCATAGACTCTCTGAAAGATGGAGCGTTCGACTTCATGCTCTCGGTGGCTGGAGATGTCCGCTCTCCGGACTGGCACGACTCTGTTCGCGCCGGCATGCGCAAGTGGCTACAGCGAAAATCATCACCACTGGTCTCCGAGCGAACCCAGTTTTCGAGCTTCTTCCAGCTGTGCCTGATGTCGCAGTTTGAAGTCTTTGTTGACGCATTCATTACTAATCTACCTGACGTCCTGCGGAAGCTCCGGGTGGAAGAAGACGAGCAGCGCCAACTCAGTCAAGCGCACGAACAAGACCTAGATCTGGAGAGGTTTCTGTTGATCATCGCATATGCCTATGAGGGCCGACCAGATGCCGCTGCAAACTTCTGGCAAGACCCAGACAGCAACCTCGCTGGATTCATGCATTGGGCCTCTCGGAGAGCCTCGACACCTTTGGTTGCGGCATTCTGCGAGATGCTCCAAGCAATTTCCGTAAACGACGAGTGCGCCACAGCTGCGCACGAGTTCCTCCTAGACGAAGGCCATCACTCATCCGGCAAGATGAGAAGGACTCAATCTCTGACCTGGACTCAGATTTTCAAGGAGCTCGACTTCTTCTCGGACAAGATCAGGCAAAAGCCCATTCAAACGCAGTCAGTAAGATTCCGCGGTGGCAAGCTGTCCGCGGATGTCATAGAAACCGAACCTGAGTCGTCTATGATGCTGGAGTGCTACTTACGCCTCATAACCAAATTAGCGAGCGAGAGCGAGACTACGAGACACTTCTTGCTGCTAAACTCTGGATACAACCTGGTCGACATGCTGTACGAGCTGGCCAGCAGCCCCATTCCTTCTCAGCTGCGCGGTTGCGTCTTTCTCGCACTCAGAGCTCTGATAAGCCGCAAGAGTCTCCAGGAAAATCACGCGATGTGGAGGTGTCTAGAGAACTGGATCTCGGGTGGCTACGTCGGTGCTGCCACGGGCACGCTTCGACCGCCACAGCCGGCACCTCTAGTGTCAATGGACCGCATCTTTGATGAGTTGAGCAACGGCTTTGAGGACCCTGAGTCCTTCATCAAGCTCTTACTTGAGCTGGTCACCCCGGCAAGCGATGCCAGTCCTCTGAACGACGGTCTGCCATTCCCGGAAAACCTCGGTGCCAGCTCTCGAGCGCCTGGCATCGAAGTCTACGTCGACTTTGTCATTGGCCTTGTCTTTTCGTCAAAGATTCAGGAGCTGCAAGATGTTCATCAGATAAGGGTCCTCCGGCTTAGTTGCTTGGAGTTTATCCTTGCTTGCCTCACGACTTTCAACGAGGATCTATTGGTGTTGGCGAACGAGACGAACATTGCCATCGATTCCTTGGTCTCAACAACGGACCTGGCAACCTACGTCAGAATGCATCCCTTTGCACGCGTCATGGAGTGGATGTTCAACGACAGAGTGATGTCGGCCCTCTTCAACACGATTCACCAGAAATCTATCGATATTGGCAACGCGACTCCGGACTCACCACTCATTTTGGGCGTGTTGCGTGCAGTAGAAGTCATTACAAAAGTCCTTGATCTTGAAACGACCTATCTCGACCTTGTGCGTCCGCTCATCAAGAGCCAAGCTGGCCCGCGAAGGCACCCCGTAGCGAACGCTGCCTATGCCTCGTTCCAGGATGGGTTGGTGACGAGGCTGAACCTGGTGGTGGACCTGGGAAAATACTGCGGCATAGGTCACCCTGACCTGACTTTGGCCTGCCTCAAGCTGTTGGAGAAGATGGCTTCGTCATCCAAGATCACGGCTGCCTGGTCTGGGACAAATCGACATGCCCATCGAAACAAGGCAATTGTTGCTATGGAAGCGAATGGAGAGCACGAGGGCATATCACGAGCATTCATCGCCGAGGTGATGGCGCCTCTTGAGCCAGCAAGTGGGACAGACTCCCCCCTCTACACTACCAAGGTTTACATCTTGGACTTTCTATATCAATGTCTTCGGACGACGCCAAAGGAGCCCACCATTGCGCACTTGCTGCTGGGATTCAAGTGCGGGCTGGACTCGCTTTCGATTGAAGTCAACAGCGCTTTTGCTTCTCGCACGTCATTATTTCACACCATCCTGGGACTTTTGCTAGAGTCTCCCTCCAGCGACGCTGTTGGCATAAGACAGTGGTTGATTGGCATCAAATCCCGTGTGATGCGCATATTACACATCCTTTGGAGCTCGCCGCTGTCATCAGCAATCATTGTTCGAGAACTTCGCGAGAACGAGCTTCTATTCCACCTCCTCACCCGCGAGACAGTTATCCATCCCGACCTCTCTTGGGAGGGCCAAAACGTCGGAAACGCACAGTTCCCGATGACCGATGGAGCGCTCACGCTGATTGACTTCCTGACGCTTCGGAGTATGACTTTGGAATACATCGCCCTGGAGCTCTGCAAGATTGCTCAGGGGCGTATGCCTGGCGTCAAGAGGCGTATCTTTGATGCCCTCAACGGCCAAATTGTCCTAGAGGGCAATGAAACGATTCAAACCCCGACTGTCTTTGACCTGTTTGACTTCCTTCTTCCGGACGGTTTCTGGGAGATCCCGCCGCCATCGATTCAGTTTTACAAGGATCTGGATCTCTCTGCCTGCCTAGAGAAGGACGACGATGGCAACCCGATCTACAATCTGGACCGCGTGAGGGAGATTCTGCTGTTGAAGAGAGGAGAAGCGCAACGGAGCGCGGTCATTGCGGCCAATGACTTGGCACTCATCGAGAGGGAAGAGGTTCTGATTCTGGAGTATCTTGTGTCCTGCGACAGACAAAAGCAGATTTCGTCACAGTGTCTCCGGGTTCTGCGGTCCTGGATCAAGGTGCTGCTGGTCATGGTTGAATCTTGTGACTATAGAGGCGCGGCGCAGACGTCATTCTTTCTTCAAGCGTTGCAGGCCATCTTGCCAAGCCTGGAAATATTCGCCTCAGACCGTCCGGATGAAGCCCTGGAGCTGGCCAAGCTGGCAAGGGTCCTGCTCTTCAAAATGGACCTGTCGCCTTTGCCCACTGAAGACAAGAGCAGCAGCGCCATTGGCAACCTGGTCAGCGACAAGCTGTACCAGCTCTTCCAGATATGTCTCCAGGCCATTGGCAAGTGGGCGGGCTCTCCCGAGCTGAGAGCTGTCTACTACGAAATCTGCTATTGGTATCTGACTGGCATGTCTGAAGAACAAGGACCACTGACGGCTAGCCGCCCGAAGACGTTCAAGACAGTCCAGGTATACGGAGAGCGACTGCTCAACGTCGTTTGCGATGATGCCTACTGCGGAGAGCCCGCGTGCCAAACGGCGGCCCTCATCTTCCTGGGGGCATTGGTTCACATGGACAGCCAACAGCGAGAGAGCTACATTGTTGAGACGCTTAACAAGCTGAACTTTATCAGCATTCTCATTGACTCTTTACGGAACATTATGAAGGAATGGCATGATGTCTTTGCATCCAGTACGTGCTCCCCCCCCCTTCTTGCCTCCTCTCCTTTCAACCCTCTTCACTCGAAAGCCAGCAGCAAACCTCGTGTGCTAACAGCAAATGCCTCTAGACAACACCGACCAGAAAAACTTCCAAAACGCCCGCCTCGCCATCATCCTCCAGCTGGCCCAGTCCCGCATCGGCGCCAAGTACATCCTCCACGCCAACCTGTTCCGCACCCTGGAACACTCCGGCCTCTTTGCCGCGGACCCCGAGCTGCAGACCAACCCGGCGAACCTTCGAGCCCTGGAGCAGCATTACGACCTGCTCGCGCGCGTCGTGCGCATCATTGGCGCAGCCATTCTAAGCCGCGGCAACAACAACGTGGCTCAGGGACGCAAGTTCCTGACGGATCACCGCATGCTCGTGAGCCATGCCTTGAAGCGCAGCGCCGGCATTGGCGCAGGCAAGGAGGACCAGCGCCTGGAGGAGCGCATCGAAGATCTTGCTGATGCGCTAGTGGTTGTCATTGCTGCCACGAGCTTCCTGGATGTAAGTTTTTAAACGAAAACCCGCCCTTGCTCACATTTTGAATCCCACGTCATGAACAACAATGCTAATCATCTTCTCTTTTGCCCGTCACCAGTTTGAAAATGACATTTTACCTGAGCCTAAACAGCATGACCAGCCGCTGTTCCATTGAGCGTATTGGGGAAACGGAGAGGCACAATGATGGGGTTTACTTGTTTTTCATTATCTCAAGGTTCATGCTTCGGTTTTTTTTTTTCTTGCAAGGTTCTAGAATATGTAAAGGCATATTAATGGTAAAGGGTGCTTTGCTCTACTAAGTCGGTTGCTCTTGTTCATTTGAATGTAGGTATGACTGGAAGAAAGTAGAGGCGGAAAGGGAAAGAAGAATGAAAGATTGAAATGACAAGAGAATGATGGCAATGAAGATGATTTGCACGGATATGACCTACACCAGACAAAGAATCTACCTTACAGACTAGTGAAGTTGACAAAGCGAGCATGAGGGAAGAGTTAAAATTTCGACTTTTTGATTTGCTTCCTTTGTTCCTTTTCTAATGGGGTATGTGGTTATAGTGACGCTATATATACGGGTGACAGGCAATATGCAATCCTGAGCGCGCGTCATGCTCGTGCCATTGTGGATGGCGGTAATAAAAAGTCTAGCCGTAACTCCTCCGTCACCAGTCCGGGGAAACAAAATAATAGAAGCAAACCCCAGATCCCGTGGGTATACTTTGCTGACGTCTGTAGTCGTCGTAATGCCAACAACATAGGAAAACTGCGGCGTATGGCCGGATGGAAAGAAACGGTCTCGTTCCGTTTGTTCATGACACATGGGATGATGAAAAAAGTCATAGTGTAGCGCCGCTAAAGGAGGTAGGATGAAAGTAGATTTCAGTTGAGATCTTGGGCCTTTCGCTTTCCTTGCCGTGTTCTTGTCATCAACTTGAGCTCCAGCGGCCAGTAACCCTTTGTCTTTGACGAGTACGTCGCGCGCGGCTTCATGTCGATCTTGGTTCTGCACATGGGGCATTTGCCTCTAGTAGGTTCCATGCTCAGCGAGGAGTGGAGGCACTGGGCACAAAAGAGATGTCCTGGGCGTTGTGTAAGCAATCTTTGCAACGTATGTAGGAGAAGGGTAGGCAAAGAAAGGACATGACTTACCACAATGTGTGAGGGTCAGACCCGTCACGTCGTCCATACAGATAACGCATTGGAACGCAGACAGCTTGACTCTCTTGTCCACCTCGGGCTTCTTGAGCTCTTCAGGAACGTCGGTGGCCTCGGTCAAATCTATCGTGGTGTACTCCTCGACTTTGGAATTGGCGGAGGCAGGCCTCGAAGGGCTGGAGCCGAACAAGCTGTCGATATCGTCGAACTCATCATCGATCAAAGTCGTCTGCGCGGAAGGGGGCGGCGCTGCGGAAGGCGAAATCCGCCGCCGTTTGCGCGAGGGTGCAGCAGCAGCCGACGAGCCGTGAGTTTCAGGAGCGACTCGGCTGCGCAGCCGGCCAGATGTCGTTGGCATGTTGTTGAAAGTGGAGGACTCAGACGCGCCGGGAATGTTCGTGAACGGCAGTGGAAAGCCTGGGTAGCCGTCAAGGTCGCAGAAGAGGCTTTCTAGCTCACTGTTGTCGTTCTGGAAACCGAAGCCGCCAGAGGAGTTGAGCGAAGAAAAGGTTTGTTCCGAGCCTGGAGGCAGGGCCGTATCTGCAACAGAGCTAATCCGACTGGGTCTCGTGGCGCCGTTTCGAGGCACCGAAGTCGCGGGGGTGGCAGCGGCAGGCGAGGGCGAGGGCGCTGCAAGGAACACTGTTGTCGAGCTCGGGGCAGAGGCTGGAGAGGGCGCAGGGAAGCGACCGAATGGGGACTGCGGCAGCTGCGAGGGTGACTGAAGCGACGGCTGCGGTGGCGTGAATGACCCAAACGTGGCTTCGCTCAAGAGACGGTCCAAGGCGCTGAGAGCACGGGTTCGGGCAGACAGACTGAGGGTGTTGCGGGCAGCGTCATCCTGCGGCCATCCGTTGGACTGGCTGGCGTAGGCAGACCACGGGTTCGTCGATTGCGGGCCGTAGACAGGGCGACGACCGAAGGGCGAGTTGAGCGGCGAGAAGGGATCGGGCTGCAGCGTGGAGAGGCCGGAGGGACTGACGAATGCGCTGCTGCTGAAGCCGATGCCGGTGCTGTTGCTGGTGCTGTTGCTGGTGCTGTTGCTGGTGCTGTTGCTGGTGCTGTTGCTGGTGCTGCCGCCGGTGATGCTGTCGGGGCCAGGCTGCTGCGAGGGAAAGGCTGAGGCTGGAGCCGAGGCTGAAGCCGGTGTTGAAGGGGAGAAAACAGGGTGGCGCTGCCGTCGCGGAGTCGGATATCGGATAAGTGGCGAAAAGTGAGGCAGCGGCGGCAGAATCGGGTGGGCGGTGGCGGGCGATGGGGTTAGTAATGATGGGGATGATGGGGCAGCGACAGCCACAGAGGCAGAGGCAGAGGCAGAGGCAGAGGCAGAGGCAGAGGCAGAGGCAGAAATTGCAGAGGCAGCAGATGCGGAGGAGGGTCGAGGAGACTGGAATGTCAAAGACGGAACGTAGTGCTGCTGCTGCTGCTGCTGCTGCTGTCGTTGTCGCTGTCGTTGTCGCTGTCGTCGTTGTTGTTGTTGCTGCTGCGACGCAGTGAGGCCAGGCGTTGGGTTCTCTGCAGACGCCGTCACGGCCGCTGGGAACAACGACGCAGCAGACAGCGCAGGAGGCCGAAATGGGCGGCGAAAGGACGTCCGCTGCGATACCGGCAACGGCAGCGGGAGCGGCGGCGACGACGATGAAGGCGCTGGCGGTCGTGATGCTGCTGGTCGTGGTGCTGCTGCCGACGTCGGTGACGGGAGACTCCAGGCAGGATACTGCTGCGTCCTCTCGAGATCGACGGCGAAGCCAGAGCCGGATCCAGACCGCGAAGCCATTGAGCGAGATGGCCAGATGGGACAAGGATAGGCGATGAAAAGGAGAAGAGGAGAAACTGAAGAGAGGAGAGGGAGAGGAGAATTGAAACGATGCCCTAGAAACGCTCAGGCCCAGCGCGAGGCCGGCTGGCAGACAGCTGGCGGGATCCGGATGCTGATTATAAGCGAATCTCCATGTGCTCATAGGGCCTCATCGTCCCTGCATCGTGACATGTCATGATCTTCAGATGTCCCAGACAACTCAGAAATTGGATGGCCGTAAGTATCTATGCTGGAGATGAGAGAGAACCCACGCGGCCAACAACGTCTACCTACAGTCATGGACCGTCGAGCTGATCAGAGACGAGAGTCGGTCAAGGAACGTGAGAGAGACAGGGCAGAAGAAACAGGGCAAAAAAATAAAACAAAAGACACAGGGCAAATCTCGTGCTCAAGGTGTGGTAATACAGGCGTAATGTCGACCATGGGTTCGCCGACCATGGCGGTTGCAGCCGCACCGAGTCAGAGCGCGAGCCGCCGAGCTAGTGGAAATGAGAGTGAAATCAGGGAACGTGAGGATATATTATTTACTACCTAGGTAGATGCTGCTGCTGCTGCTACCTGGGTCTCGGCATGCGCTGTGGCTGGCAGC
>LFMI01000606.1:96948-107420 GCA_001050175.1 Trichoderma parareesei | reverse complement strand
AAGGGGGGGGGGGGGGGGGAGGAGGCATGGATGGAAGGATTCCGCTCCGTTTGCCTTCGTTTCCAGTCGTTTGCAGTAGTACTCGGTTTAGTGCCATGGCCTCCCGTGTCGCAATTCCGAATCCCGGCGCCCTTGCTGAATCCCGATATTACCACTGAAATAGTTCTGGAGAAACGAACTGTGCCTGCTTAGGTACTATGAGAGAAACAAACTTCAAACCGCCAGGATAGCAATAACAGATTGAATTCGAAGATTCTCCTCACATCATCTTTCATCTAATTGTCGGACTTTTCGTACACTCCGCTTCCCGGAACAAGTTTGCCGCGTAACGAAACCTACATTCTGCAGCGTTGCTTCATGTGTGCTGTGTGTGTAAGTTGCATGTGGCGAGACGCAAACGCAGGTCGTCATCCTTTCGACTGCAATGAGTCAAAGCCGACCAACATGGAATCCCGGAGAAGGAGTTGCACGGTCAACCAGCTGGACAGGTCGCTCGCCGTTGCGTATATTCCCTGCTGCGAGCGTATTGGGTGGGAACCCTTTTTCTTTTACTTCGTACAATGTACATGTCAGGCATCAAAGCGTGGAAAATAGGCCGTTTCAAAGGCATCGGCCCCGTCCGAGATGGATCGCTCATCTGGTTCGTTTGTGCATGTACATCCGGTGCTTCAGCCTCGCCGGCTTTAGCGTAATTAGACTGCAGACTTTCAGGCCATGGTCAGGCTCCTTCACGGCCCCATCCGGGCTTTTGGCGTGCCCGCTACCTCCGGGACGGGCTCAATAACTCCGAGTTTGGCGTGGCCATGCCGTGAGCTGGTTCGGCCGTGGTGTTGCGCGATCGGTGTGGCTCACTCGGCCAAACTTTCAAGAATGCTGACAACACCAGGCACCGTCATCGAATCTGGATTCTCCAGAGTCAAATGGTTTCGTGGTCTAGTTGGTCATGACATTTCGTTAACAACATCTGTTGACACCACCGAAAAGGTCCCCGGTTCGAGCCCGGGCGAGATCATCTTTTTGCCGCGCTTGTGTAGTGACTATTAGCTTCAAAGTACCTTTACACTTTTCTCGTCCAACTCATCCTGTTCTTCCCTTCTTCCCCTTGTGTTTGATTTCCTGCCGTCATATTACTGGTCTGAATATGCATGCATGTTGCCAATCGCCTTTCACTCATACTAGGGAGCTTCATTCAGTCCGTAACCCGAAGTTGGACGTCAAATGTCACATTAGCTACCCATCTACTCACGAATGATGACAACTGAAACTGGGACACGGCACAGGAAAAGGGGCCAGTGAAGAACTTGTTAGGTAGAACATATCATCGGGGCGCTCAAAACTCCGTCAATCCTGATGGAGAGGTAATGTTACCCCTGAGATTGGCGGGATTCGACTCCCACCGATCTGTCAACTGATGAGGAGCACGGAATTCGGCTGGTTGTCTCTAAAAAGAAGCTTGACTGCCTAGTTGCGGTGACGGGCAAGGGACTCGGTGATGAGTTAAGTTGCTTCAGGGGATGATCTCGATTATATTGTTGCCTGCTCCCAGGTGAGTCGCCCAACTCATTAGAAAAGGGGCTCGTCCCACCTGCTGCCTGTACATATAGCTACAAAAACATCGATTCATCAGTAGAGAGGTATAGAAAGGAATAGCTCCGAATCCTGGGCCACGTCTTCTCAGAGAGACACAACGAAAACCAGAGAGGCACCCATTGCAGTTAGAGTAGCCGGATTCCCCAGCCGTTGGGCCATGGCCTAATGAAAGTGGATGACAATAGTTGCAACCCCTTCGCGGCTGCGCTGAGCGGAGTCAATAATGTCCCGAACAGTCTCGTGCAAGCTGTTCTGCTCAGTCGGCGGCTCCCCGGCAGGCAGCGTAGGGGGCGCAAAATCCTGATCTCGGCTTTCGTCTTGGCGTTGGCTTTGGCTTCGGCTTTGGCGACTTTCCCCGAGCGTCTGCTGCACATCGTGAAGAATCTGAGCCCTCAGATCCTGCAGATCTTGTCGGGATGCCATATCCTGAATCGGTGGCTAGATTTTGGCATTCAACTGCGCAGGCTCCTCCCGGCACAGTGGCTGTGGTTGCCGGAGTTGTTCTTGGACCGAAGGAATGCACTCCTCCGAGTCCACCTGCGACTGGCCATGTTCCTGTTGACACTCTCGAAGTTTAGATTCCGATTGAATGGTCTCAATCGGTAGCTAGGTAGTGGAAAGTTACTTACCGACGTGTCATCTTCTATCAGACTTTCAGGCCCCATGATAGGAGCAATTCCAGCGAGTCCCTGTCGTACACGTTGCTTTTGCTGTTGTTTGGCCATGGAGATGGCTCTCAGTGTCTTTTCTCCCAGATTTTTCCAGTCGTTCACCTGATGTAGTCAGCACTCTACAGTAAAATCAGACTTTCAAATTCACTCAATCTTACCACCTGGCCTTGATAGCGCTTTATAGTAGCCTTCTGAAATTCTCGGCCGAACGCAACAGCGTCGGATGGTAGCTAGGCATCAAGTCAGCCAGCGGTACAAAAAGGTGCAAGACAATTAGGCAAACCTCGCGGCATAGCGACCTCTTTGACGAGCACTGAAAGCACTTTCTTGCACTGCGACCTGTAGCCGTATGTTAATAATTAGACATGACATCACGCGCCGGAGAGCTCAAAAATGTATAGAGTGTTGAATACAGGTCGACTCACCAGTGTGGCTGTAACAAGGTTGATCCTGGCTCTCTGAGTCGGACGTAAGGCGACGGACGCACGCAGCGCAAGGATCATGGCGTGGCTCGCCAGCTTTTTCACCTGAATGGTTGATTGCGGTACTCTCGGGCTGTGCGGACTCGCCTCTTCGCCCGGCCTCGTTGATCACCACGAACCTCGACATGGCTACAGATTGAGCCTGGCCGTGCAGGCTCAAGCTTAGAGCTACTATGCCTGATAGAAGGGAACGGTTAGTGAAGCTCTAGGCTCCGAAGAGAGGAAATCAGCACGAGAGGCACCAAGGTGGCTAACCTGGATGGCGCCTTCAACAGCCTTGAATGAGAGTGCAAGCGGATGGTTGCAGAGACAAATGTGCTCTCCTGAGGGATTCTTCGGTCAGGATTTTCAATGAATTTCAGAGAGACAGTTTGCGCATGTCGAGTGAATTCACTACCATCTTTGGCTTTTATATCGGATAAAGGTGGATATGGTGCGGAGGAGTGACTGGGCCATGGCCAGCTGAGTAACTACTATCGTGGCAGAAGATAAAGTGAATCATCAGAGGCCAATCTAAGCTCTCAAACTCCATGTAACAAAGAGAATTACCACGTAAGTAACATTACATACCTTGGTAGACATCATAATCGATGAGTGTGGAGGAAATTGGGAGACTAGGCAGGTATGGATAGATCGTAGGGTGTGTTGTATGCTCAATGGCCTTTACAGTGATGAGTATCGATATACGTGCTTCAGCCTTATCCCCCGTTGGGACCCAAAATTTCTTAGCCAGCTTGGTTCATTCAATGCTCGCATCAGATGTGGGCATTTTTTGGCCCCTTGATGATGCCATCGAGGCTCAGCCTTGCCGCGGCTGGGCTGGGGATGTCGAGATGCCTCAAAGTCCTAGATTTCCCAATTGGGGGCTCTGGACCAATGGCGTGGCCCGATGCGCGGCGTTGGGTGAGGGGCAGCTGCTAATGCCTGCCGCGACAGGGCCTGAAGCCGTGATAGGTTGGCCTGTCAAGGGGGTTTGCTGTCTATCAGATCTGGCTCTGCAGGCGTCGAATGCATCTGTCATATATGAAGACTAAGGTACCTAGTTGTTGGTTCAATGACACTCTTAGCATACCTTAGGTGCCTTTCTAGTGTAGTAGAACCGACTTCTGGCGAGAAAATCGATGATTCCAAGAGCATTTGAGCTTATAAACTCTAAACGCCCTCGACGTCATTTGATGGCCGATAAGGTCGCCCTTGCCAAAGCACACGCCCCACCCCACTAAAAATTCGCTTCCGCCCTTAGGAAAGAGCCTGGAATATGGGAATAGCGTGGGTGAGTAATTCTCTACCTACCTACTCCAAAATGCTGCTTCAATCGCAACTTTGCCGCCGCTCGGATTTTGTCTCTTCTTCCATCGCAGCTTGAACGGACAATCTCTTGCTCTCTGGTGCTCAGTCGCCCGTCCTTCATGTCGCAGCAACGCTTATGAGGGCTCTTTGTTCTGCCGCTGGCCAGATCCAGCGAGCTCCCGTGGCGAGCTTCGTCCGGCTTGCTCGCCACCGAGGACGCCGAATTGCTTGGGGAGCGCAGTCGCGATGCCTTGCGACGGTAGCCAACAGTGCTGAACCGAAAGATCTCAAGACGCTGGCCTGTAAGACGCCTCGCGAGTCTGTTTGCGCGTGTCGTGTTGATCGCTGACGGTTGTCTCAAACAGTGCCTTCCACCGCGCGACACAACGAGGTTGGAGTGCAGCAGCTCAGCGAATACATTTTTGAACGGATATTTCCCCAGGGCCCCAACCCACCTCCCAAAGAACTGGTCGAGCTTGCACGGGACCACTTGACACGGCACGATCTCCTAGGAAAGAACACAGACAATACCGAGCCTATAGCGTTCGAGCTGCCTGAACTCCAGGGCACAACCCTTGACGAACACTTCCACAAGCTTGGAACCGATTGCGCTGAACCGTATTTGCGGTTTGCGAAACAGTTCGCTTGCGCCAGTATCCCTCTCAAGCCGAAACAGTGGGAGCGACAGAGCGGGTGGACCAAGTACTACTCTGATGGGCAGCCACCCGAGAAGGTCGCAGCGCCGGATGAAGAAATGCTGTGCTTCGACGTCGAGACGCTGTGGCAACAGCATCCGTTCGCAGTCATGGCCTGCGCAGTCAGTCCCACGGCCTGGTACTCTTGGTTGTCGCCATGGCTGCTGGGCGAGACGGAAAACAACCGACAGCTAATACCCATAGGCGACCCAACTAAGGATCGAATCGTTGTGGGACACCACATCGGCTACGATAGGGCAAGGATATTGGAAGAGTACGACCTCAAGCAGACGAGGACCGGCTTCCTCGACACTATGTCGCTGCATGTCGCCGTCAACGGCATGTGCTCACGGCAGCGCCCGACTTGGCACAAATACAAGAAAAATCGTGAGGAGAGGGAGAGGATTGCCAACAAGGATCCCGATCAAGGCATTATCGAGATTATGAGCAACCGGACCATGCACGACGAGGTAGAGCCGTGGGTTGAGAAGAGCTCAATCAATTCACTGCGCGACGTCGCCAAATTTCATCTAAATGTCACCATCGACAAGTCTGCCCGGGATGACTTTGGCGAGCTGAGCCGCGAGGAGGTTCTAGAAAAGCTGGATGAGCTTCTCGAATACTGCGCTGCAGATGTTTCCACTACCCACCAAGTGTACTCAATCGTCCTCCCCAACTTTCTGGATGTTTGCCAGCATCCAGTCAGCTTCGCTGCCCTTCGGCACCTGTCATCTGTTATTCTACCCGTCAACGAGTCTTGGAATGCATACATCGCCAATGCAGATGCGACATATCATAAGCTCTCTGCATCGGTCGAGGAGAGACTGAAGGGACTAGCAGAAAAGGCCGTCGAGTTGAATGACGATCCCGAGGCGAGTTGGAAAAATGATCCCTGGCTGAGGCAGCTGGACTGGACCACTAAGCCAATCAGAATGGTCAAAGGCAAACGCAAAGGTGAGCAGGACAGGCCAGCTGCAAACCAGAAGATGCCGGGTAAACCAAAGTGGTACAAGGACCTATTTACCAAAAACGTCATGAACTTGACGGTGCGAACCCGCATTGCGCCTTTGCTGCTACGACTTGCCTGGGACGGTCATCCGTTGATCTGGTCCAATAAATACGGCTGGGTGTTTCGAATCTCACCGGACGATGTGGCCACTTACAGGGCGAAGCAAATGTCAGAGGTTGTCTTCGATGACTCCGATCCTGCCCTGCGGGACGATTGGGGGCACTCATACTTCAAACTTCCTCACAAGGACGGCCCTACTGCTCGCTGCGCGAATCCTTTGGCAAAGGGATATCTAAACTACTTCGAGAATGGCACTCTATCGTCCGAGTACGAGTACGCGAAGGAAGCGCTGGAAATGAATGCTTCGTGCTCCTACTGGATAAGCGCACGCGGTCGAATCATGTCGCAAATGGTCGTGACCGAACACGATGTCTCCGCGGCCACTGAAGGAATCAAAGAGGCGCAGGAAGCCCCGGAGAAGTTTCAGGGCTTCATCTTGCCTCAAGTCATCCCCATGGGCACAATCACTCGGAGAGCGGTCGAGAAAACCTGGCTGACGGCCAGCAATGCCAAGAAGAACCGCGTTGGATCTGAACTAAAGTCCATGATCAAGGCACCCGATGGCTACTGCTTCGTAGGTGCCGATGTGGACTCGGAAGAGCTCTGGATCGCCAGCTTGGTAGGCGATGCGACCTTCAAAATCCATGGCGGAAACGCCATCGGCTTCATGACGCTCGAGGGGACAAAAGCTGCGGGGACAGACCTCCATTCGCGAACCGCGGCCATCTTGGGCATCAACAGAAACCAGGCAAAGGTGTTCAACTACGGGCGAATTTACGGAGCAGGATTGAAGTTTGCGGCCACGCTCCTGAAGCAATTTAATCCAAAGCTGTCTGACAGCGAGACGCTGGAGATTGCCAAGAAGCTGTATGCCAACACCAAAGGCACCAGGACCAGTCGCAAGACCATCAACAAGCATCCGTTCTGGAGGGGAGGAACAGAGTCGTTCGTCTTCAACAAGCTGGAACAGTTTGCGGATCAGGACTGTGCTCGAACGCCCGTGTTGGCGGCAGGCATCACACAGGCCCTCATGAGCCGCTTTGTGAGCAAGGGCAGCTTCTTGCCTTCCCGTATCAACTGGGCTATTCAGTCCTCGGGCGTCGACTATCTGCATTTGTTGATTGTGTCGATGGATTACCTCATCCGCCGCTACAACCTCGATGCTCGACTGGCCATCACCGTTCACGATGAGATTCGGTACCTGGTCAAGGACGAGCACAAATACAAGATTGCGATGGCACTGCAGATAGCCAACCTCTGGACTCGCGCCATGTTCGCTCAGCAAGTCGGCATCGACGACCTCCCCCAGTCGTGCGCCTTCTTCTCTGCCGTCGATATTGATCACGTCCTTCGCAAGGAGGTGGACATGGACTGCATCACCCCTAGTCACCAGACTCCTATTCCTCATGGCGAGAGCTTGGATATCCAAACCCTTCTTTCCAAGGGCTCTGAGGCGCGTCTAGACCCGTCTACGGTCCCCAATCCCAGGCTTGCCCCTAAGCTCGATGATATACCCTATGAGCCACGCACTCCTGTAATGCGGACGCTTCAGGGACACTCTGAGGACAATATCGCGTTTATCAAAGCCCAGATCACCGACGATGACCAGGAGCTGCTGAACATCGTCAAGGACCTGCGCAAAGTGAATCCGCCGCCAAAGACGCAGACGAAGACGGTTCTGTTAAAGAGTCCCCCTGATTACGGAAACTCGTATGGTATGCCGCTGGGCACCCCAAGGCCGCCCTCCGAGGCCTTTGGCTTCGGGTACCAAGCTAGCAAGAGCCAGAGAAACATAACATGGCCGAAGCATTCAGTCGATGTCAACTCGAAGCCCAGCGTCTCCACTGGCTCTTTCTAAAACTTTATGTACGATACGGGTGTGTTGACGATATAAAAGCATGTACAGTAGTCTGGTGTTACAATTTTTGCTGTTCCCTTTATCCTGGGTCATTGCTGAGAAGGTTTGGACATTATAGCTTGGAGTTGGGTCTGTGTTCGGAGTCCAAGCAGCAATTATGTAGTCTTTGGGGCGCGGTCATGGATATATGGCGAAACCGGTCATGTAATTCTTTATGCAGTTACTATCATGGTCTATGTATAATGAACGAAGCCCGTTTAATAACCAGCTGGTGATAAGTGCCAAGTGCCGGGATACGAGTAACATTTGGCGTTACAATTTTTACCTACCTACAGAGCATTTTTCCCAAGGCTGCAGGTCGTCGCCCAGTCGGATCTCGAGCAACAACCGACGTGCATGAAACGTTGCAATGAAGCCGTGAGGGGTTCGTTCCTTTGACCGACCCGAACCCATCATCACATAAGACGAACTCTCACCATTCCGGACCAGACAGAGGCATGGCTTCATCTTCGCATCAGCCGTCTACGAGGCTGCAGCATAGGGGCAACATATATTCGCAGCTCACCAGCAAGCAGCAAACCGACCTTTGCGCACAACTCCCTCTACAATGCCATTCCCTCGAGACTCTCCAGCGCTCAGGCGTCATCCTGGACATCGACTCTCTTCCCCAAGACATTATCAGGAAGCAGGGAGTCAACAAGACGGACTTTCGCCGAACGCCAACCCGGCGCCCTTTAATGGGAACACGACAGGCCATAGTTATAACCTGCCAAGCGGCCGAGACTCCTGACGGCGGAATCGAGCCCGTAGGCATTTGCGTGATTGATTTCTTCACGGGCCAGACATTGATGGATTCGTTCATCGCTCCGTCTTGCGAAATATCGGATTGGAAGACGGACGTTCATGGGGTGTCTGCGAGGTCTATCGAGACTGCTGTCAAGGGGAATAATTGTCTGCAGGGCTGGCGAGGGGCGAGGACGAGATTGTTTGAGTATGTCAATGCGCGTACGATTTTTGTAGGATTTGGGATTGGGAGGGAGTTGCAGATGTTGAGGGTTCTTCATAAGGGGATTGTCGACGCACGGGTTTTGGCTATGGAGGCTTTGTTTACAGTTGCTGAGAGGGCGAGGGATGAGATGAAGTGGGAGTGGGAGGTTGATAGGGTTTGTATGGGACTACTCGGGATGGAAATACGAGGGGGCGCAGTGATGGGGAGGAGGGTGTGTGATGATGCTTATGAGGATGTGCTGGTGGTGAGGGAGATTGTGTTGCGGTTTTTGCAGAGGCCGGGGGATGTGGTGGCGTGGGTGAGGAGGGAGAGGCTGGATATGTTTGGGACTGCTGTCAAGGAGGAGCGTGATGATGATGATGCTGCTGCTGCTGTGGGGAAGAGTGCAAGGAGAGCAGGGCATAGGACAAGGAAGACAGGACGAAAGGGAGGGTCGAATGCTAATCCAGAGGCGAACCAGAAAGCAAAGAGGAGCGGCAACAGGACACGAAACCAAGCAGAGGTCTCCAAAATCTCTGTGGTGCAGTCATTGGAGGAGTTGAATATTGGGGAAGCATTACGGGAACCCCGGAGTGGAAAGCAAAAGGTAATTGAGGCAGCAGTAGGTGACGCTGTTCATGTCGAAGCCCAGTCGAAGAACAAGGACAAGAGCGGAAATGGCAAAGGCAGACGCAAGACGAGGAAGCAGAAGAATAAGAAGATGGAAACGGAGGCACGAGAAATGGCAGAGAGGGAGGCAAGTCTAGAGGCAATGGTCCGAGAAGAGGAGCGAAGTCTCTTGACGCGAGGGAATGGCAAACAGAGCGCCAGAACCGACTGGGAGACGAGAAATAGGGCGGAGAGGAGGGCCAAGTGGGTAGACAGTCAGCGAGATGATTGAGTCGAGTTCATAAGCCTCGAGTTCTTTCTCTATTGGAAGATCAAGAGGACCAGATACAAGTACATGGATAGATGGACACGGTGGGTTGTGGTTGATCAATATCTCTCAGTACCTTATATATAAGTGGTTTCTTGTGGGACAAGCATCCATTTTGCATGCCGCGTTTGCGTGTCCACAGGAGATCGGCTCAGAAACAAGCCTTTGTCCGATTCTCTGACACGGTTTCGGCAATCTTGAATCGTAAAGGCGAGAAACGACTCGTGTGGTTGCTGATCTCTGTGTGTGTGTTGATTTACCCTGCAATTCGAGTGCAGAGGTCAAACCTGATTCACATTCGCCTGGCTGCCGCTGTTGATGGTAGACATTGACTCCCATGTCATGTATGAAGTCAATGAGTATCATTTCAACTTTGAAATGTATCATTATATAGTTGTTCTTCTCGCAGACATAGACATACGTACTTCAACCATATTGTCTTCTGCTTACCTGTACCTAGGTATCTAATATCCTGAGTTTATTAGTGTGGGGTATTAACAGGAAACTGAACTTCTCTTAGTCTTCGGATCAAAAGTACCTTAATAGCATACCAAGGTATCTACCTACATACCCTACCTAGCGACAAAAGCAGGTGCTTGGAAAATAGTAGATACCTAGAAACTTTACTGCGTCCATCTAATTTCGCAGCAATAGTACATACACACCGGTAATACAAACATCTACTACTACCTTAATATGGCTTTGCTGGTCGTCCTCGTACATACCCCTCAGGCACGGCTTCACTTGTTTGCGCTCCCCACTTTTGGCTGTTGATCCCCCTGTTCCAGTGACGTCTACAGCGTTCGCCGGTTGAAGAGGGGCAGAAGCTGGGTAAAGTGCAAGGGCAGGTCACTCGGTAGCTTCGACGGAGGGCAGATCCTGTGATCTGTTT
>LFMI01000606.1:61289-96875 GCA_001050175.1 Trichoderma parareesei | reverse complement strand
TTTTTTTTTTTTCCATCCGCCGCTCACCGACCGAAGCATCAGCAATCCCGTCTCTCGCTGCTCAGCCACCGCCCAGATCAACCAGATACAATACTAGACAGATAGAACTACTGCGACAAGACACATTCCCACCATGGCGACGACCGACGAGATTGTCAAGCGGCTGCAAGAGTCTCGCCCGCCGGCAACCGACGCCGCTACCTATCTGACCATTGTCGAAAAGTCCCTGACCCCGGAGGCGCTGCCGGCGCTGCAGGAGATCTTAGAGGACGTGGCGCTCACCACCGAGATTGGCTGGGACCTGGTCGACATGCTGATTGATGTCCCGGGCAGCGAGGAATGCCTGGAGAGTATTGCGCGCCTGGGCAATCCGCGGGAGGTCATCCTCAAGGTGCTCGAGGTAATGGAGAAGACGGCTGCGGCGGGAGAAGAGGAGCATGAAGCAGGGAGGCAGCGAGATGAGGAAAAAGTGGAAGATGAAGGTGACAAAAAGGGCAAAGAGAAGGAGACAGAGGAGAGCTCCGCAGCCATAACTACAAAGGGCGAGACAAAGGCCACTAGGCATTTCGTCACCCTCTGTGGCATGCTGGGCATCCTGCTTAAGAGGCTGCAGGTCAAGGCCCCGTCACGCTTCCTCCACACCACGCTCGAGACGGTACAGAGATGCTACGACGCGACCAGCGCGGCCTCTACCGCGGCGGTCATCTCGCTGGTCCAGAGTCTTGCGCGCAAGACGCGGCCTCCGCTGCCCTCTCGCAAGTCGAGCGTCAAGCTGGACACACCGTTCCAGGACAGCGATCCGGCAAAGCAGGCGCCGGACCCCGAGGCGGAGCGCTCAGATACTCTCAACGAAGACGAGCCGCAGCTCATTGCCAACCTGCTCCAGTCTTTTATCACATGCATTATCGAGGCGTATGTCAACTCCAACGGCGTGGAGTGGGCTTCAAGGATGCTCGAATACACATATCCGGAGCGCATTGTGCCCAGGCGGAAGACTATGATTCAAACGTTCAAGGAGGTGGTGGAGTTTCAGGCAAGAGACGCCCTTGTAGGGCAGCTTGTGGTGAGTATAGCCTCCGGAATCCGGGTGGATTTCACATGAGAGTGATTGTGTGGTCACAAAGCTAACTTCTTCATCCATTAGGCTCTTGCCAGTGACCTTGGACTGTCGAAACTACCCTCGTTCAAGTTGAAGGAGTACCTTGAAGGCCCCATCCACCGACAACCGCTCTCTATTGATTATGACCCGCAGCAGCCGGAAAAGCTCCATCTCTCTACAGGCGGTCTGATATGCTTGAACGCATACTGGATGTTTGCTGCCGATGTCTTTGATGCGGACCGTGGCTTTCCAGATGAACAACTCATACCGCAATACATGCTGCCCGACCATCAGACACTATTAACAAACTTCCTTGGCAACGAGCCGCAGGGGCAAATCCTCGCCAATCCTGGAACAACCGAGGCCCTAATTGTCATGGCCATCTGGCTCGACGGTCGGAAAGCGATATCAAACCCGAAAGGCGCTGGTACTACCGGAGGATTCATGCCCTACCACCATCTCTTGACCCTGATTTCGGCCTTTCACCCCAACCTTCGGGTTCGTAATGCGGCAACCGTTGTAGCAGGCTACATCCTGCACGCTGACCCCGAAGAGGAAGACCGGCTGGCCATTTTGGAAGACATGCTGGAAAGCTGCATCTTCCCAACCCTGCAAGCGTGTGCAGTCACCTGGCTTCGAGAAGAGATCATCGCCGCGAAGAGATCCGGCTCGAAAGGTCGCTTCTCCAGCCCGGACTGTCTCGAAACGATCCAGTATACCCTGTTCCCTGATCTGTCGCACCTCAAGCAAGCCGATGCGTCTTCGTTACACAATTTCTGGGCGCAGAGCGCGCCACTGCATCTGCAAGTTGCGAATTTCGCGCTGTTCCTGTTCGGCGAGGACTACAAGGCTTTGGCGCCCGTAGGTATGGCCGCGGCTATCGAGCATCGCTACGTCGAGCCGCTGCTGCACGCTGCGAGGGCGTTGAAGAAGGCGGCTGCGGACAAGGAGGTTGAGGTCAACGAGGAGTTCTTAATGCAGCTTAGTATTCTGGAGGATACTCTGAGTCGGATATCGCTGCAGTAGAGATGGGTTCATACGTGGCCAGGCACGGAGCAGATGTGACATGGAGTCACACTATAAGAGGTGCTAGCGAAAAAACACAAGCGACGAGGAATAAGCCTGGAGTCTGCCGGATCAGACAATGTGTGACCATTCGCAGCTCGACTGAGTATACATAGTGTCATTGATATTCTTATTTACAAAACTCGGAGTAGCTTTCCATCATTCGTACTTGTCTTCTCCAAGACATATGTGTGCCGTGCCTCTGTGTCATTTTAAGGAATCTGTATACCTGTCGCCTATTTGCTGAAAAAATTATGATGAGTACAAGCTTCTCAAGAAAACGGCATCGTTAATGTCGTTATTTTCAAAAATGGTTGACGAAGAGAAGGACGCAAGAGCTCCTTCATCGTCGATGGTGCCGGTCAGAGTCGCGATGTCGGTCCCTGTGCCTCTCGTGGTCTCGATGTCTATCCCGATCGCGGTCCCCATAATCGCGATCCCTGTCCCGGTCTCGTTCCCTGTAGTGATCCCTCTCGCGATCTCGCTCGCGCTCCCTCTCTCTTTTATAGCTGTCCTCATGCCCCCGGCCTTCCTTGCGCTTGCTTTCCTCCCTCCGGTACTCGCTCAGCCGCGGCCTCGACTTCTTCTTGCCGTTCTGGTTCCACCCGCCGAGGTCCTCTTCCTCCTTGAGCTCCTTGGCGCCGAGGCCCAGCCTGTTCTGCCGCCTCTTGACCTGCTTGACCGGCGGGCCGCGGGCTTCCCCGTTCCAGCCCATGCCGCGGAGGAGGGCGGCGCCAAACTCCTCGACGGGCATGTCTTCGTAGTCCTGGAGCGTGGACACCGCGCCGGAGGCTTCGACGTCGCGGCGGTAGGCGTCGTCTTCTGACACGGGTGCGGAAATTACTTGTTTCTGTTCTTTGGGCGTCTTGCCGAGGAGGGCGTCCATGGCTTCTTCGTCGGCGGTTCGCGCTGCTGGGGGTGGTTGTGCGTCATTGCCATCTGATTGATTTGTCGGTTGCCTTTGGTCGTCGCCTGGCTCTACGTCCATCTTGTCCTCTGGCACCGCGCTCGGCTTCTCCTTCACCGTCAAGCCCCATTTCAGCGGCGTATCCAAACTCGCGGGCTCCGTTTCTGTCGTCACGGCGTCCTGCTGCTGCGCTCGAGCCTCGGCCGGAAGAAGGTTCTTGGACGCCCTCTGGCTCTTCACCTCGTCCTTCCAGTTCCTGTTCGGCTGCCGCGCAATGACATACTCCTTCTTCTCCTCCCTCGGCCGCTTCCGCTTCGTCTCGGCGCCATCTTCTCCGAAGCCCGTGATGGCCTCGTGCCGTCCGCGATGGTGGTCGTCGTCTTCCGAGTCTGAGGCATCGGAGTCGCCTCCTCCCCCCAGGGCGTGTGGGCGCGGTCGCTTGCCTAGGCTTGAGGAGGGCTTTGCTGTACGTGACTTGTTTCCTGCTGCTGCTGATGATGATGAGGTGTTGGCTGAGCCAAATTTGATGGCGATGCGACCTTTGTTCTGGTCTGACATAACGCGTGGGAGGTTTGGTGAAGGGGGTTTTGCGAGTTGGCAAGGGAAAAAGGTGAGGCTGTACCGCTGCGAAGCCTGTGCTTGAATTGGCGGCTTGAAAATGACGGCTTTGGATTGAATGGAACTACCTAGTACGTACCGGTTTCGCAGGCAGCCACCAATTGGGGTTAGCGTGTAGGTAGGCTTGGGGGTACGTACCTTGTGTTGGTACCTGGTAGTATCTCTCAGTCGGGCAGAGAAATGGAAGCTGCTTGAAGTTCTGTTTGCAGTTTGGTGGGGCGTGCGGCTGCAAGCGGGAGAGGAGAGGGGAAAACAGAGAGAATCAGATGTTATGCTAGAGCGTGAAGATAGAGTGAGTTGTTCTAGGACTGAAACTGGACTGAAGTAGCGCTCACTGTAGAATCGGTGAGAGAAGGTAGGTACCTTACTTTTGCATGCCACTTACCTATCCCTTACCTACCTTATCTGATGATGGTTTGCTATCGCCCTTCTAAAGGTAGGTAGGTACTATATGTTCCCCCGCGACCTTGATTGATGCCTAACTGACGCTGTGCAGAAGATCAGATTACTGTACAGGCAATGGAGATACTAGGCATCACTTCATCCAGCCAAGGGATATTCACATGCACTAGATGATTAGGGTCGAATAAGCATCAGAAAATTTACCACTAATTCACGGTCCAATTCACTGGCGTTCAATAACATCGCGAGTGACATTGCCGTCTTGGGCGAATTGAATGATGCATCATTGACAGCACATCGAAGCGGTGATGTACCGTGCCTGAAAACCCCGACCCGACTGTGTGCTAGGCGCTCTGGGCGCTCCCTCTCCAGCGCATCCACTAGCGGACGCCCCAGCGAGCGCCCAGCCAGCGCGCGCTCAGCAGCTGTTAGCGGCTAGCGCACCCCGTACAGTGCGCCGTGGCTGCCAGCAGAGCACCTCCGCCGTCTTCCAGCGCTCCTCCCCCCTGCCAAAACCCCCGAATCGCTGGCGCCCGACAGATTTTGCGCCCTCGCATCGACCAGCGACACGTTGAGCGGCCACCAGACTTTTGTCGAAAAGGCCACCACCACGACCCTTTCCATCGCCGTGCATCGCGAGCCTCATCTCAGACGACGTCCCCGGCCATCCTCCGACATCCGTTTCGCCCGCAAACGGATGTCGCTCCCGCCGATGCTATGACGGAGGTCGGCCACACCGATCTATCGAGGCTGCTTCACTCCAAGCGACACGAGTTCAAGTGAGTTGCGCGCCCAGTCGAAAGAGCGGAATCTTCCGATTCCAACGAGGTGCTTTTTGCCGTGCTGACCCCCGACAGTGCAATCGTGACCTCGCGCAAGAGGAAGCTTCGCGAGTTCTTCGCCGTCACCAACCAGGTCGATCCACTGCCACAGGATGCCTTCGCCAACCCGGACGCGCCCGCAACCACGGCGGCGGAGTGGCAGTTCTTGCAGACCAGCGAAATATTGCAGTTCGTATACACCTTTCAAAACAAAGCTCCTGTGCAGGCGGAGGCAAAACAAAACAAAACAAGACGAGCCCGTCTAGATTGTGACCATCGCGTCTTCGCGCTCCTGCGTGTCTGCCATGTGCCAAACCTGCCCCCTCCCATGAGGCTAACCTTTTCACAGAGGCAAGACGCTAAATGAGCAAGCCATTCCGCCACGACCCTCGCTCTCGGTCGATACGCTGAAGCGTCTGATTTCCAAGTCGCTGCATGAACTCGCCGCGCAGCCTGCTGCACCCTCTACTACCACCCTCGCCTCTTCCCGACCAAAGGAAGCCCTCCCTGGTCCGACGAACGAAGCACGGCAACCTCTTGGCGCTTTGTCGAACGAGTCTATCCACGTCCACCCAAGCAGGGAAAGCATCAAGCCTGCATCTGAAGCCCCGAAAACCACGCCGACGCTTCCAGCCCATTACGCAAATAACGTGTCAGCAACCCCCGCGGGCGTCACTCCAGCCTTTGCGCCAGCCAAACCCACGCAGACGCCTTCAACCGCCCTAACTGCGAAGACTGAGACGAAACAAGCCGACCAACTCACTAATGGAGCGACGGGCGAGGATGTTGCGCCAGAACGAAGACCGACGCAAGTTTCTTTCCCGCCAGGTACCAAGGGTTCGCCATCAGAGGAACGATCCAGTCTTGTGGCTACGGCTGGGGCAGTGAAGGGCTTGGACGCTGTGGACGGTGATGGTGCAATTGACAAAGCCCAAATGGTCCAGACGGGACGTAACCAAGAGCTCTCTATCAAAGTGCCGCAAGCCATGTCCAAGGTCCCTGATGCGCTTTCCTCTCCAGGCTCAACGGCACCGAGTGCGACAACCCCTGGGAATCACGATGTTTCAGCGGATACCAGCCCTGAACACGATACTTCGCATTATGACGAGAGCACAGAGCAGGATGAGGCAGCAAAGGAAGAGCAAGGCCACTCAAGAGATGATGCTGCTGGACAGGGGGTAGAGACGGACCAAGCGAAGCCGGGACACGATGGACTCGACTCAAGGACGGCCAGGGTGGACGAAGATCAGCTACTTCAAGACTCTATTCGGTCAACTGCTGCGGCTGCAAGCCCCGAGCCCAAGCCGCAGATTGGAGTCCCTATCAAGGTTGGCGGAACGGACGCCAATCGGGAGGCCGAAGTAGACGTCAAACCTTCAAAGTCTGCCGTAAAGGAGGTTCCCGACAGCCAAGAAGAAACGCCAGAAAGAATGGATGTTGATTCAGTCCAAGCTACCGCATCGGAAAAGGTGGAAGCACCCGCATCTCAGCCGCGGCCCGGTCCCCCAGCTCCTACGAACAAATCCCCAGGCGTTGCCAAAGCATCGATACCGAGGGAGCCTGCTTCAGAGAGACCGGTTACCAGGGTTTCGTCTGGTGCAATGAGATTGAAATCCGTATCCGAAATAGTCGGGGAGACGCCACGACCTTCTAGCACGACGAAAACGCCACAGAACCAGCTGACTCCCATGACCTCCACACCCCAATCACCCCCTCCGAGGCCAAAGTCCACGACCAAGAGAGAGAAAGCCAAAGGTCATGCATCTACAGTTTTGTTTGGCAAGCAACCGAAGCAGATGGAGGAGAAGACGCTGGTCCCTGGCCAAAAGGAAACAATTCAACCCTCTGACGACTACTACACTCCCCTCTTTATCCAGAATTTCACAGGCGCCACCAACTGGATGCAGCCGATCGAGAAGATTCTGTTCCATGCGAACAAGACCATCGCTACCCCAGATGCATACCTCGCCATCCAAGATCATCAAGCATGCAAAGTACTCCGCAGGGTGTACCATCTGCAGCAGCACGATAAATGGTCGCTGAGGCAGCCTAAGCGGTGTCCTGAGCCGACTCGTCCGCCATCCCATTTGGACCTTTTGTTCCAGGAGATGAAGTGGATGCGGACAGACTTCCGGGAAGAGAGGAAATGGAAGATGGCCGTGGCCAAGAATATCGCCTACGCCTGCGCCGAGTGGGTTGAGTCGACTCCCGAAGAGCGCAAGGCGCTGCAGGTTGCTGCGTATATCCCGCCGCCGAGGACGATTGATGTGACTATGGGCGATGCCGATGCAGACGGTGCCGAGAACCACCCGACTCCTGAGCTCGTTGCGGAAGACGCAGATTCACCTCAGATGCTGGACCACCTCAGCGACGACTTCCCAGAAACAGTTGCGCCATCAGCCATCTTTGCTCTGCAGGAGGATGATGTTGTGTTTGCTCTACGACGGACGCCCGCTTCGGACAAGCTGCTGGAGGAGCTGCCGCTCTACGGCGCGCCTCTCAAGGTCCCGCGATCTGATCTCACGGGGCCTGAGTACGATCCGGATGCCCACTGGCGACGGCCAGCTTTGCCTTTGAGCAAGTACGTGGAGGGAGAGATGAAGCTCTTGTCCGACGGCCCGCCGCGCAAACGGAGCCGCTATGACTATCTCAACGAGGAATCCGACGACGAGAGAGAGAGCGCCTTTGACGCAGACACGCTCGCACACCATGCCCGGCTGCCGCCAAAAAGCACCGAGGTTGCTCTTTTCGCCCCAGAGTCGAAGCACATCCGCGATAGGCTGCACGCCGGCCATCAGTTCCGGCCCCCGTCCGAGCACCCCATGCCTCTACAGAGCTTTTACGAATGTCGCAGTCCGTCCCAGTGGACCATGGTCGAAGATGATGAGCTTCGCAGCCTGGTACGAGACTACTCGTACAACTGGTCTCTCATCTCCAGCCTACTGTCTACGAAGTCTCTGTTTGCGTCGGGCGCGGAGAGGAGAACGCCGTGGGAATGCTTCGAACGGTGGATCAACCTGGAAGGCTTGCCAGCCGATATGCAGAAGACACAGTACTTCAAAGCCTACAACAGTAGAATTGAGGCTGCCCAACGTGTCATTGCTCAGCAAAACCAGCTGGCGGCGCAGAGAGCCTCTCAGGAGGGAGGTGCAGTGACACCCATACGGCGAAGGCAATCTACTCCGTTGAGAGTCGAGAGACGTCGAAACCAGAAGCATCTGACGCTCATTGACGCCATGAGGAAGCTGGCCAAGAAGAGAGAGACGACGATGCAAAAGCAACAGCACTCTGCCGCCCAGAACGCGGCGAAGAAGGTTGGTGACGCGATGGCTCAGCGACCGGGGAAGACTCCGAGGGAGTACAGCCTGCTGCGATGGGAACGCGATCAGGCTCTTGCCAACAAGATGACGCAGTTTGCCCAGCGGCAGGAAGCTCAGCGCCGGGTAAGTGAAGAATGACTGGTAAACTCTTGTCCCGACAATCAGTGCGCTAACATGCATCCTTCTAGGCTGCCCTTCAAGCCAGAGCCCAAGCCCAATCCGCCCAGATGGCGGCAACACCAGGTGCAGCAGTGCCGGCCGTTCCAACCCCCGGACTTCCTGCGGCTGTCGCCAACGGCGTCAACGGCGTCAACAGAGCCGGTGTGCCCAACCAACTGGCCGTTGCAGCAGCAGCCGCAGCGGCGGCGGCACAGGGCCGAGCACGCATGCCCATGCAGGCTCCAGCGAATGGCATGGACGCCATCGGGGTGCAAGCTCAGATGGGCGGTAATCTCGCCCCCCCAGCGCAGATGAACGGCATCCCGCAGGCTCAGCTACAGGCCCTGCAGGCCATGCAGGCCCAACACAGGATGCAGATGCCCGGCCAGCAGCCTGATGCCAGCATGCTGATGCGTGTCCAGCGCATCTCGGAGCAGCAGCGAGCAGTGCAGATGCAGCACGCGCAGCAACAAGGCGCTGTTGTAGGAACCCCTGTTCCGCAAGCACAGCAAGGCTCATCACCAGCCATGCGGAACGGCGTGCCCGCCATCGGTCAGCAGCCGTTCATGAACACTGCGCAGGCCCAGGCCATGATGGCTTCGTTCAATGCAACCAACGGCCACACTTCGCCTGCTGCGAACGGTCTACACATGCCCACTCTTGCCAACGGCACGTCGCCTGGCCCGCCTCGATTGCCAGCCCAGATTCCACCTACCATTGCTGTGCAGATCAACTCTTTGGAAGCGCAGTTCAGGAGCAAGAATCCCAACCTCTCACCGGAGCAGCTTCGACACCTTGCTACTGAACATCTCACTAGAGCGATGATGCAGCAACGTCAGAACGCTATGAGCGCTGCTGCTGGTGGACAGTCTGGTATCGCTACCAGCATTACTGCTACCGCCAGCCCGCACCAATATGCCGCTCTACTTAGACAGCAGCAGCAGGCTCAAGCACAGGCACAGGCCCAAGCCCAGGCCCAAGCTCAAGCCCAGGCGGCTCAGCAACACCAGGTACAGCATCAACAGCATACGCCTACGCCTGCTCCAACGCCCACTCCGCAGCAGCAGCAGCAACAGCAGCAGCAGCAGCAACAGCAACAGCAACAGCCACAGCAACAGCCACAGCAACAGCACCCCCAGCAGCGACCCCAGCAGGTGCCTCAGGCCCAACAGGCTCAACAAGCAGCCCAGGCGTCTCAACACTCTCCAGCTCAAGTGCAGCAGCAGCTCCAACAGCAGCATCGGCAGCACCAGCAGCAGCAGCAAAAGCCGCAGCCGCAACCGCCACAACAAGCTCAGCCGCAATCCCAGCTCCAGGCTCAGGCGCAAGTTCAGGCTCAAGCCCAGGTGCAGCAGCAGATCCCATCGCAGTCGCAAGCTCTAGCCTCGCCTCAGATACCATCTCATCCACCCGCTGGAAGCCCGGCACCCGTTCAGCGCCAGGCCAGCGGGAGCGCGACGCCCTCGGCAGGAAAATGATGACCCAGCGTTTCTGAATGTCTTTCACGTGTACGCTATTTTCTTTCAGTCAGTGCTTATTCATCATGACTTTTTCGTCTTTTCCGTCTATGCGTTTCACGACGTTTTCGAGGTGTTCAGCGGGAATGGGCTAAGGGGAGGGGTCTAGGTCGGCGGTCGATTTGCGTTTTACGTTAGATGCTCTCTTGATTTTCCCATTTGCGTCTCCAAAATCCCTTCTATCTGTTCTAATGTTGGCTTTGACAAAGGGGACATATGAACCTCTTTTCTTCTTCTTTCCGTCTCCTTACCTAATTGCTAGAACAAAGGGGGACTGCAGATCGTAAGGACCGCTGCTGGCAAATCTAACTCCCTCTCTTCCTCATGTTACCAGCTCTATTCTGCAATGGCAGGCAGGCAGGAAAGAAAAAACAGAAGAAGAAGAACTACTCAAGGAGGAAGAATCAAACAAAAATAGGGGGCTCTGATTCCGTGTGTGCTGTTTCTTCTTTCTTCAAAGAGGTACTATTACTTGGTAAAGCGGACACAGGGGCGGGTACGGCAAGGGCAAAAAAAGGGCAAGACAAGGCAAGGGGGCCGGGCGGCAATCGTTGATTTGTAAAGAATTACTGTACATAGCATATTCGCCATTCTTACAAAAACAAAAGAAGAAGATGAGCATGGCACCGTGGATTCGGGAATTCGTGGAGGGGTTCACGGGGATTGTGGTATGATTGAATGAAAGAATTGACGGGCCCTGATCATGTTTGCCAACCTACGATATGCCTTGTGACCAGCCCATATTGGTATTGTGCATACCTATATTTACATGAGCCAAGGACGATGAGGGCCTTGGGCAACCTGATTTATGAGCAATGTCGAATAAATCACAAGCAGCGAAGCAATCAAAGGCAAGGAATATCCTATCCATTCTATTCGTCGAAAAGCCAAAACGCCGAGGGGTATGATATGCATAGCATCCTATACTTCCCAGAAAACCTAAACAGACCTCGAACACTACTCTGGACAAGAAGAAGCTGGACAATCTCGACGAATGTTATAAGAACACAAGATGTAAAAGCTGTTCCGTCTATAAGTGAATCCCTCCCTTTCCCCCCTACTACACAGCTCCTGATCCGCCCCCTCTGCCTCCATCGCCGTGGAGTAACAGGTGCGGCTTGATAAAGTCCTCGTCAAGCTGCTTGAACAGGCTCGCAGGGTCCTCTGTAGAGAGCAACTGCCGTATCGCTCCCGTCGCCGAGGTAATCGGTGTCGACGACGTCGACGGCTCGGCTGGGCTCATGAAGGCGCTACCCTCTGCCGGGGGGTTTGGACTGACGGGCGCCCGGGGCGAACGGCGATTCGCAGGGGGCGGCAAGTCCGAGATGTCAATATCGCTGCCAATGTCAGAGTCCTCGTTGGCGCCGCGCAGCAGATCGGCGCGCTCCGTCTCGGTAGGGTTGCGGAGGGAGTTCTTGCGGCTGAGGCTGCTCGGCCGGACGCCCGTGTGGGGAGACGATGTGCCGGACACGTAGGCTGCGGAGCCGTCTCTGGGAGCGCTGAGGTTGTTGAGGGCGACGGTGCCGTTGCGACGAGGGTTGTAGCCGATGGCGGAGCCGGAGCGCTTAACATGAAGGCCGGTGCCGAACGACTCAATGTCGAACTCGTCGTCACTATCAATCTCCTCTACCACTCCGGTGCGGATACCGAGAATCTCCAACATACGGGCAGTCGTTCCGCCAAAGATGATGACCGTCAGGACCACAACAACCAAGACGGTAGCACGAAGGGCGTATGAGTTCTCGCCCGTGAGCAGGGCTGCCAGAGCTACACCGACAGCACCACGAAGGCCAGCCCAGAACAGCATGGCTTGGTAGTTGTAGGGAAGCTCGTCGCCGACCTCCAGGCCTCTCCTCCTCGCGCGATAGCGGATGAACCAGTTGATGGCTTTGGAAAGGGGGAAGACGGCGACCCATCGAGCAGCGCACACGGCGCAGATGGTGACAATGATGAGAGGGGGCTCAAATTGTAGAGCATTGTCGGTGAAGAGCGCCAGGCCCAGGTAGATGAAGATGAAGTTTTCAGAGAGTTGCGACATGACTTGGAAAATGTACTTCGTGGTGAGCTGGGTCCGCCTCGACATGTTGAAGTAGGCATAGTGCTTGAGTGTGATGCCGCAGAACAAGAGCGACACGATACCTAGATTGGGGACACATGATTAGGAGAGCCTCTCGTGATTCGCAGCTGGGCAATTCTTACCAGACATGTGAAGGCCATGTGAGAAAAAGTAGGTGGCGTAGGCGATCAGGATAATCAGACAGCTCTCAATCTTGGGGAATCTTCGCACATAGGTAAACTTGAGCAGAAGAGCGGTGCCGACCCCGACAATGACGCCGATGAGCAAACTGCCAAAGAAGACGAGCAGGAAGATACCGGTACCCTCGAAGAAGCTGATGATGCCGTAGTTGGCCTCGCCCTTGTTGTACTTTTGCGCCGTCTCGAAGATGACAATGGCAATGGCGTCGTTGAGGATCGATTCGCCAAAGATGATGGTGTACAGCTTGGGGTCGACCTTGTACGTGTTGAAGATGGCCAAGATGGTAACGGGATCAGTGGCGGAGAGCGTTGCGCCGACGGAAATAGCATCGACCAGCGTCAACTCCAAAGAGCCAGGGACCAGGTTGAAGATCCACAAGATCAGCCCTATGACGACGGCGGAAAGAAAGGTGCCAGCGAATGCAAACGTCAGGATCGTGCCAATGTTGCGGAAGAAGTTGGCCTGGTGCAGCTCGTATCCGGACGACAAGATGATGGGCGGGAGGAGGAGGTTGAAGAAGATTTGGTAGTCGAAGCTGATGAGGTTGCGGATGGAGTCGCCCGAGGTGATGAGCAGGATGAGGCCAACAACCATGCCTGGGGCGTGGCAATGTTAGCGCACGTCTTGGAAGTGAGCAAGGTGTGTTCGAGGCATACCTGCAAAGATGGAGATGACGGTCTCGTGGATCGCAGTCACCTTTTTCTGCTGCAGCATGTAGCTGGTGAAGAAGGCGATGATGAGCAGCATGATGGAGATGAAGAGCGCCCATGCTGCGAAGAATTCCTTTTCCGCGGAGTCGCCCTCTGAAGCGTTCCGTAGTCAGCAATGTATTCTCCTAATAGTTTGGAACTTGATCCCCTCCTCCTGTTCCTGTTGTTGTTCATGTTCGTATATCTCCTCCTCTGCCTCTTCTTCATCGTCGTCGTGGGCAATCGTTACCTTCAGGGTCCTCCTCATCTGTCGCTCGCCCTGCACGTCGAGGTCAGCATTAACAGTCTACTGCGCGATGTTGTTCTCGGAGACATACGTAAGAGGCTGAAGCCCAGCTTGGCCAGCTCTGCGGCGGCCGTAGAGGCCATGATGCGCAATCTCGAGGCTGGACGTGGACACGATCGAGGGAGTTTGGGTTGGTCAGACGGTGGAGCATGCGCGAGGCCTGCGGCGCAAGCGAGACGATGCGGGCATGAGACTGCGGATCAGGTCTGTAGAGTCGCGATGATTGGCCGGAATCGATGCGAATGGCAAGAAGCAGGAGAGCAAATTATGGAGTCGTGCGCTCTGCTCGAGGCGGGAAAGCTGGGCGACGGCTGTGTAAATGCTTGATGTGTATGTTGCAGGTTGAACGTTGGTTGTTGGCGGTTGCTGATGATTGTGCAGGTGCCTGTCGGCCGTGTCTGGTAGCGATGCGACAGCGCTCCAAGCCCTGTAATTGGCACGGGCCAGTGGATCAATCGCTGCAACTGGACCCGACTAACCTACGGGTACATGTACAACCTAATGTTCGCGATGACGAGGCCGGCAATAGTGGGTTGAGACTGTTTGTTTCCGGATGCCTTCACGTGGAACTGGGCGCGATAGCGATAGTATATGCTGCAATTAGAAGAGGCGAAGAGACGAGGCTGAATATAGAAAACATCATCTAGAGCATAGGTGCATTTGGCTTCCATTTTCTAGTACCTCGCCTGAGGTGACCATGATACCTACCTACTAGTAGGTAAGGTAGCAAAGGGGTGGTAGTGGATAAGGTACATACATGTACGTAGTCCTGGTTTGCCGCATTGATTCAACATCCAGTGGGCGTTATCAGCCAAAACGGAGGACGGAACTTGCTTGGCCGTCCGTTCAGTGGCCTCGGTCTTGTATGCGAGCAGTCAGTATCATCTGCTAAATTGCCAAATGATATGCCACGAAGACGTGGACTAATCTCTGGTACCTCAGTATCTTCTCTGCATACGTACTGACCTGAGACGAGACGAAGCCCGGAGAGATGGATCACGGCACCTCTAATCGAATAAGCCAGTTGTCCATTGATGATACTTGACCCCAATCCAGCAATTAGGATAAAGATCCAGAATGAAAATAAAAAAAAAGATGTTACTTCTCCTGTCATCCGTGCATATGCGACTATAAGGTAGGTAGGTACCTATAAAACCAGCCTCACCTACGGGGTTCTTGTATCGATACGAACATCTTCATCTCTGCAGCATTGGCGGGGCTGTTCGGGGTTGGACGCGGGGTGGGGAGACGCTCCTCCGGGGGGGCGGCTCGCAGAACCACTGCACGGGCTTTGCGCTGCTGACGGGCCATGATCTGCAACTTCATCTCCTCCAAAGCTCCGTCTCGACTGCAACTTGCTACGCACACAATCACACAACCAAAGGCCAACAAACACCCATCATTGTTTCCTCCGCCCTACGTACAACACCCTTGCATGAACGCTTCACACAACCCAGCAGCAGCAGCAACACCAAGCAACGGTATGATTGCGATATCCATCTTCCACCTATAACAATGTACCACCTTGCCAAGGGCCTCTATCTCCTCGCAACCAGCAAAGAAGGTGAGCTTGCCCACTACTTAGAATCTCGTCTCTCTTTCTCTCTCTCTCTCTCTCTCTCTCTCTCTGTCCTCCATCACAGCTGACCCAAACGGCGGGCGCAGAGTACTCCGTCATCCTCCTCGGCCTCGACAATGCCGGCAAGACAACCTTCCACGAGCAGGTCAAGTCCATGTACCTCCCCAACGCCCCCGAGCCCAAGCTCAAGACGGTCCCGACCGTCGGCCAGAACGTCTCGACCATAACCCTGCCCGACATGTACCTCAAGCTGTGGGACGTGGGCGGCCAGCACTCGCTGCGCAAGCTGTGGCAGAGCTACTACGCCAGCTGCCACGCCATCGTCTTCATCATCGACAGCACCGACATTGGCGATGGCGACCTGGCCCACGACAACAACACGGGCCGCCTCGACGAGTGCCGCCTCGTCCTCGAGGACGTCCTGCAGCACTCCGAGACCGAGGGCGTGCCGCTGCTCATCCTCGCCAACAAGCAGGACCGCGAGGACTGCGTCGAGACCATCCGCATCAAGGAGGGCCTCGTCAAGCGCGTCATGGAGGGCGAGAAGGGCGCCGCCATCCGCGACTCGCGCGTCCTCGCCATGAGCGCGCTGACGGGCGAGGGCGTGCGCGAGGCCATTGACTGGGTGCGCACGAGGGTCCAGTGGAACAAGGAGTCGCGGCCGCCCGTCATGAGGTAGCGACGGATTCTTGCGTTTTGAAATTCTTACGTGCAAGGGTCACAAAGGCAATTGCCTTGCGTGTCTGGAGGTGTTTCTAGGCGTTTTCTCCCTTTTCTTCTTTTCTTCTTTTTCTTGGGTTGGATAGAGGTCGGTCGCTTTGCTTTTCTCATCATCTGGTTGCCATCATGGCTTTATGTTGTCAAAGCGACGGGAAACCCGAGTGCAATCTAGCAGCAGAGACATCATTTTTGGTCATCGTCAGGGGAGATCTCTCCGTGCTGGGGTATCATGCAAGCATCTTGCTTCTTCTATTTGCTTTTTTAGTACTCTTTTATACCTTTGGTCGTCATGAAAAATAGATCTAATTCACCCCCTCCTGGAATCTTGTGTCCTCTCATCTCTCATTCTCCGCAGACAGCTCAGCCATCAACCCACCCTTGTCTCTCCTCTTGGCATCCTCCGCCAGCTTCGCATCCAGCAGATCCGTAAACTCCTTGACCTTGGCCAGCGCCATCTGCGCGCACTGAATCACCAGCGTAGCCTCTATGGGCCTGCCGCCGAGCTTGGAAATCTGGCATATCTCGCCGTGCTTGTTGAGGCTGAACGTGCAGCTGGCCACCCGCAGCTGCTCCTCCAGCCACGTCGTGTCCACGACGACAATGTCGCCCTCGTCGCCAAAAAAGTCAAACGTCGCGCAAAAGGGCGAGTGCAGCCAGCTCAGCGGCACGGGCTCGCGCTCCGCGGGCGTGTAGACGGTCAGCGTCTCGCCCTCGATGCTGGTGTCGGGCTTGCGGAAGTGTCGCAGCGCGGCGACGACGGCGAAGCACGCGCTGTCGATGAGGTTGCCGTCGGCGGAGAGCACGTGCAGGTCGACCCGGACGGACCAGCACTTTTGGCCGGCCACCAGGCACAGCGATTCTGTGTCCAGGGCGCCCGACCGCCGGATCGTCTTCTCCAGGAGGCGGGCGAGGAGCACCTCGGTTTCCGTTGGCCGGTTGACTTCGTACGAGGGGGCGACCATGGGGCCAAGCTCTGAGGTGATTTGGAAGATGCCGTCAAAGGGACGGTCTGTGAAGGGGACTGTGACCTCTGCTGATACCTTGGCGAGTACTCTGAGCAACAAGTGTTAGCAATTGCAATCCATCACTAAGCCATGGTTACACATTGAACATGCCTTGTTTTTCCTAACTTCACATCTGCTACGCCATATTCATCCCCAAAACTGAGCTCTAGGCGTCTGAATTCATCGAGTTTTCGACCATCTAATCGCAGCCCCTCGCTGATTGCCTGGAGGGTAAATGTCCGCTCGCTTAATGACGGCTCTGCTTCTCGAGGCATGATGAATGATTATTGTGTAACAGAATGAATATAAAAAGGGATGGAATTTGCAATATGGTTTGTACCTTCAAAGTTGGGCTTGATGATATGAAGCTCTCACTGAGAAGCGGAAGCGCCACTGAAAAATTCTGCCGGGCGGTGAGACTAAAGTTGCCTGTTTTCGGTGCAGCATGCCGCGACTTGATTGAGTGACCAACGCGACCAACTCTTGGATTCTTCCCACTTCACTTCTTCCCTTAAGCAGTTCTTCCCAACTTGCCTAGGTATCCAGCGTCTGTTTACTGCCAATTAGTATCCAACAAGATGACCACCGCCCATAGACCAACCTTTGATCCCGTAAGAATTATCATCCTCAGGCGCTGAACAGGTTCAGTCCCTGCTAACTGCAGTCCTCAGGCTCGTGGCAAAGAGGCCCTCCGCGGCCCAGCCTACCACCAGCGCCTCCTGCCAGCCCATACCCAGCTCAAGTACCGAAAAGCCGGCCAGGGCGGCGACGCCGACGACGAACCGACGCGCGATCTCGCTGCGGAGCTCCTCGCCGCCGAGGCAGCGCACTTCAAGAAGAAGAGGCACAACAGCGGCGTCTTGGCCCCCGAGGACGACGAGGATGAGGACGAGGAGGTGACGGCCGTTCGAGGAGAGAAGAGGTCGCAGTCTGCTGATGGCGAGGGAGAAGGCGAAGATCTAGAGGCGAAGCGGAGGAGGATATTAGAAGAGAGTAGGGATATCGATGCGGATGATGATAGCGAAGAGGAGGAGGACAGTGACGATGATGACGATAGCGAGGATGATGAGGATGCAGAGCTGCAACGGGAGTTGGAGAGGGTGCGGAGAGAGCGTGAAGAGAAGAAGAAGAGAGAGGTATGTTGCAGTGCCCCTTGGTTCCACGCTCTGGGCAAGCGGGCTGACTAACTGTTCGCTATAGGAAGAAGAGCGAGCGAGAGAAGAGCAAGAAGCTCGAGAACGAGACATTGCGCTCGGCAACCCCCTCCTCAACAAGCAGGACTTCACAATGAAGCGCCGGTGGGACGACGACGTGGTGTTCAAGAACCAGGCCAGGGGGACGGAAGACAAGAATAAGAAGAAGGAATTTGTTAACGTGAGTCTCTTTTTCCCAATCTTCCAATGTGTTGTCGTCATTGGCGAGTTACTGATTGTTTTCTCTGCTTAGGACATGTTACGGTCCGATTTCCATAGACGGTTCATGAGCAAGTATGTTCGATAAAAGGGGAGGCACCGGAGCCCCCGGCAGTACTCAGGATTAGCGACATGCATGGTTTTTCTTTTTTTCTTTTCTTTTCTCTATATCTCTATATATCTCTATCTCCTAGAGGACATTAGACGCCATCATCATCATAATGAATCACACAGAATGAACTCATCCATTCCAGACCGCACACACCCTCTAGTGCTCCTCCTCCGCAAGCAACCTCCTCTCCATCTCCTCAAACGCCCCCAGCACTTTGCCATACCGCTCATACGTCCCCTCACGATACCCAACGTCCACCTTGTCAATGGACCCCTCCTCGGTCCACCGCCCCCCAATGAGGTCGTCAAACGTCTCGCCGTCCTTGCGCTCCAGCGCCCACAGCGCCTTGTACGCGCCGCCCAGCGCGCACGCGTTGCCCCCGACGTCGAGCTTGTACACGCCGTCGGCGCCGCCGAGCACCTCGCCGAGCACGCGCGTGATGGCCGGGTTCAGCGACCCGCCGCCGACGACGTAAATGCGCCGCGGCTGCGCGGGGAGCCCGTCGCGCGGGCTGTGGACGAGCTTCTGCGAGCGCAGGCGCATGGACAGGGCCTGCGACTCGACAATGGCGCGCGCGTCGGCCTCCTTGGGCCAAGCCTCGCGCGCCTCCTGCAGGTCGCTACCGTCCTGCCTGCACGTGAAGCGCCATGTTCCCGCGCGGATGTTGGGCACCGTCTCCCGGAGGTAAAAGTACAGCCCGAGCTTGGCGCGATCGCCGTCGCTTTCAATGCCCAGGGGCTTCGTGTCCATGATGGCCTCGTTGAACGTCTCCCAGCCCGTGGCGCCGCCCTCGGGCTTGGGCAGGGTGTCGCGCACCTTCTCGCGCGCGAGACCGCCGTTTTTGTAGCAGAGCATGAACATGTAGTTGCCGGGCGTCGTGGGATGGTTGAAGAAGTGGTACGAGCCATCCGGCTTGTACGCAGGCGTGTTCATCAGAAACGTCGTCGACGTGCCCAGCGAAACAATGGCATCCAGCGGCCTCAGCGGCAGCGCAAGGATCGTCGCCGGGTTGTCCCCCGTGAAGGGCGTGATCTGGCACTCCGGGCTGAAGCCGTACTTGGACACGTAATACCTCGAGATGCTGCCCATGGAGCCGCCGCCGTCCATGCGCGGCTCACCGAGCTTCCGTCGCAGGTTGGCCGCGCCGTCCGCGCCGCCGCCCCCGGAGAGGGCGAGCAGCTTCTCGCTCCAAGCTTGATTGGGGATGTCCCAGAGGTTCATGCCGCAGACATCGCTGACGTCGAGGGGCGCGATGGAGCCCATGAGGACGGAGGCGAGCCAGGAGGAGACGAGGGAGATGCGCTTTGCGTTTGCGTAGACTTGAGGGAGGACGCGCCTGATGCGCATGATTTGGAGGCCGGTGAATCTCTGTGAATCGACAAATCGAGGACATCTTCGTGTTAGCATATGGCGTTATAAGGGGGGAGACAGCAGATGACTGGAGAGGTTCATAATGGTGGGGAGGGGGGGGCGGAGGAAGACTTGCGTGATGAGCACCGCTGCCCGTAACCTCAGCCAGCTTCTCCCTATCCCCGAGCTCGGCATCAAACGCAACCAGCTCCTCCTGGGTACTGTGATCCTGCCAGTTGGGCGCAAACTCATGCGCCAGCGCGCCCCTGAGCTGCTCGACCAGCGACCCCTTGGCCACATCCAGCCCGCCCAGCAGGTCCTCGGCGCTCGCGTTCCAGAACACGGCGCCGTGCTGCTGGCCGGAGCCGCTGACGCCGCGGATGCGGCTCATGGGCAGCGGGTGCATCGCCTTGGAGAGCCGGCTCAGGACGAGGTCGAGGGATTCCAGCCATAGGGCGACGGGGGCGAAGACCTCGCCGGTGGACTCGCGCACGTGGACGCCCTTTTGGATGCCGTACTGGGGGCCAAAGTCTTGGTCAAAGTCGACTTTGGCTTCGGCTATGGATTTGAGGTTGGAGTTGACGACGATGGCTGTGTTGTGAGATGTGTTGTGTTAGTGGACTATCACCTCGAGGTTGTGGCGGTTTATATGAGGGTATAGATGGGCTGGAGGGGAGTTGGACAGACCTTTGAGTTGCTGGGTTGAGAGGTCAAAGCCCAGGTAAAGGGGCCCCTTTTCCTCACTCATGATTGTCGAGTTGAATGCTGGTATTAAGCCCGATGCTCTACTTGGTCAAGCTGCTTTTAAGATGCTTCGATAACAATTGTATGGATGCAATACCAGTCCAGAGTCCAGACGTTGGTCACCAAGGAAGGCTCCTGTATCGTCATCAACAGTAGCCAATGAAAAGTCTGGACCCTTGAACGGAGCTCACATGCAAAAAAAGCCGTGTAGAAATGAAGTCCAAGAAAAAAAAGAAATAGTGAATGACGATGCTGCGTATAAAAGGCCCAACGACGTAATCGTTACACCACCCGCAAGGCAACCCTTATTGGCACGGATATGATCATCACGGGCGCCTTCTTGTGGGGAATTGCGGTGCGCTTAGAGTACAGTAGAAACTCCTCCTCAGCATCAACCTCTCAAAGAAGGTTGGATTAGGCTAAAGTACAAGCGGTAAAGATTTGCGGAACGGCCGTGTGGGAGCTTAAGCCATCTCAGGTTGCCTTGTGCTTTGAGCCACGTTATTCTGGTTACCTCGCCTCTATTGTTTCCGACGTCGGTTGTCATCTTATGGTGCTGGATTGCATCGTTTGGGTGCAGACGTTGAACTTTGCAGTCAAACGAGGCTCATGGCCTGTCATCAGGTGGAGGCTGATAAGGTACATAGAGGGTCTTTTTCAGCTGCCGTTTCCTTGTATTTAGGCTGAATATGATTAATATGTCTCTGCTACTTCTCTCAATCGCTCAAGAGGCGGTGTTTGACAAGGGACGATAAGTAGATGGTACCTCTGCTGAGGCAGATACTACAGGTACCTATCGTGACTCGAGTCAAACACAACTCAAAGCTTCCCGTATCACATTGCAGACGCCAAAAGATGGCCGTGGCCCTGCGGATCCGGAACGTCGCCCGGAGCACCGGATCAGAGCAGCAAGCGACCGGAGCCGGGGCTCTCGGGCCTTGGCATGGGCAGGCACAGGAACATGTAAGGTAGTACATAACGACGATGGAGTGGTCGTACAAATGCCGTGTGTAATTCATAAAAGTCTAGTACTAGTATCCAGTCCCCCAAGTCTAGGATTTTTATAACACAAAAAAGGAAATGCCATTGTCGTGAAGCAATGACTGTTGCGGGCCATCTCTAATGCTTGTGTCCGTGGTCATGATGATGCTCCTCTTCTGACTGCTCGGATCCTTCCGAGACGCTCGACCGCGCGCTGCCCGGGATAAACTCGTCAAACCTCTTGTTGACCTCTGCGTCTCTTGACACAAAGCGCACCCGGACTCGCTTCACGCCGCGCACCTTGCCGCCCACGAGCGTGCGCACGGCATCCTCCAGATCCTTGACGTCGTCCACCGTCCATGCGCCAGGCACCGCCATCTCCAGGTCCACCAGGTAGTTGGGTCCGGACTTGGTCCCCGTAATGTCGCGCAGCTCGGCCTGGTGCCCTTCGCTGACATTGGCAATTGCCCGGTGCGCTTGCCTGCGGATGGCCGCCTTGACGTCGTCATCCAGGCTCTGGTCGATCAGCTCGAGGAAGGCAGACTTGGTGTTGCCCAGGCCGGCGTGGAGGACCATGGCGGAGATGAAGAGGCCGCCGACGGGGTCCAGCCAGGCGGCGTTTTCGATGACGTTGGCGCCGACAATGGCGAAGAGCGTCACGATGCCCGTCAGGCTGTCGATGCGGTGGTGCACGGCGTTGGAGGCTAGGACGGATGACTTGCGATCGCGCGCAATCTTCATGGCTGTAGCAACACGTGTCAGCAGAAACAAGACGTTATCGAGAAGAAAATGCAAAGACGTACTGGCTTGGTAGAGCCATTCCTTGACTAGAATAGTGCCTCCCGCCAGCCAGGCTGCGTGTATGCTGGGGATGCCCAGGTCTGCGTGACTGTGCGAGTGGCTGTGGCTGTGGCCATGCGCAACGTGCTCCAGCATCTCGTGCGCCGCCTCGGGGTTCCAATGGCCATACAGCGTCACGGCACTCTCAAAGCCCATGTAGAAGCCGCCGACAAGCAGCATGCCCGACACGCCCAGCGCGCCCAGGCTCTCGACCTTGCCAAAGCCCAAGGGGAAGCGCTCGGTCGGGCCCTTAAGGCTCCACGAGACGGTCGCCAGCGTCAGGATGTCCGAGGCCAGGTCGGCGATGCTATGCCAGGCATCGGCAATCATGGCCTTTGAGTTGAAGGCCCAGCCGCCGATGAACTTGGCAATGGCCATGGCGAGGTTGCTCAGCAGGCCGATGCGGGTGATGCGCACGCCGGGGTCGTTTTTGTCCGTCGACGTCAGGAACGTGTTGTCGTGGTGGTGGTGGTGGTGGCCAAACAGCCCGTGGCTGTGGCCGTGGTCGTGGCCATGATCGTGATTGTGATCGTGATCGTGATCGACCTCGAGAGGATGCTCGTGGCTCGACGAGTCGGAGTCGTGCTCCGAGTCGTGCTCGTGCTTGTGCTGATCGCGTGCCTGGCGGACGGAGCCCATGGTGAAGGCCGGCGAGCGGATGCGGCCGCGGACGACGGGGCAGATGTGAAGCACGGCGCTGCGAGTCGTCAGAGTGTCGGCCAGCGCAGTGTGGCAATTGGACGAGGCGGACAGCGACACAACGGTGGACGCGAACAGCTGGACGGGCTTGAGGCTCGAGGTGATGCGCTGGCTAAATTGCGAGGGCGAGTGCCGGGCCAGAGGCGGATACAGAGAGCCGCAGCCCAGGCGCTGGCAGCGCAAGGCCAGGCCCGTGGAGCGCCTGGCCTGGGCAGACATACAGCGTCCGGCTGGGCTGTTTCACCCGCTCCAGGGGGGTGGCTGAGAGAGGGAGAGGGGGGCTGGACGGAAACAAAGGCGCTCTACGGGTCTATCGGCGGGCTGGACGCAGACATGGAGAGCACGGCTTTTGCGCTCAGTCTCTTGCGCTGCATTGCGTTGCGGCTCGAAGGGGGAGAGAAGATGGAGATTGATGCGCGAAAAGAAGGTTGAACGAGAGGCGGGCGAAATGGCCGGGTCCCGTAGTCCGGAGACCGAGTTCGCCGCATCAGGCCACTGCAAGCCCTGGAGTGTCCGTGCTGATGTGCAAAGATACAGGCAGCTTCAGGGCGTTCGGGGCGCTGCGAGTGTGCTGCAGATGGGAGGTGGGGGGGCGCCTGTCCCCTGGAGACGCTGCACAGGGCAATTGCTAGGGCTCCAATGGGCTGCACGCTGAAGATGTCGATCCTGCTGGTTACAGGTGGTATTACTACATACTTGCCTAGGTGATGTAATCATGCATCGGCTCTTTGTCAGCACGCATATGGAGCAATGATTCGACGCACCTTGATCGGAGGAGCGTGGCAGCTGCACCAAGATCGGACGGAATCTGTTTAGATAATCAACGATTCATCCGATGCCCTCCACGTCTTAGATTCTTATGTCTGTCTGTATTTCTTTCTCCAGCTTCACCTGACAATTGTCAGCACTAGTAGTATTTCACAGTACCGTACAATATCAACACTCAAGCCTCACTCGTCCAATTGAGCCACGCTGACGCGGATGCCGACCCTGGCATCTCACACCTCTCCCAATGCGCAAACCGCTGATGCGAATCCCTTACACTGACATCCTCCCGTCGCCCAAGATCATCCCGGCCTCGGCCCATTCCCTCCAAGGCGCCCTCGCCGCCCTGCACAACTTTTTCGCCGCTCCGCCGCCCAGCCCGCTGCCCTCCTCGACCGTCGTTCTCACAGGCGCCGGGCTGTCTGTGGCCTCTGGCCTGGCCGACTACCGCGGGCCCAATGGCACGTATCGCGTCAACAAGACGTACCGCCCCATCTACTACAACGAGTTTGTGCAGAACCACGAGGCCCGCAAGAGGTACTGGGCCAGGAGCTTTCTCGGCTGGACGAGCCTCCAAAAGGCGAAGCCGAATGCTGGCCATTATGCTATCAGAGACTTGGGAGATCTGGGCTTGATCAGCGCCGTCATTACGCAGAATGTCGATTCCTTCCACCCCAAAGCCCATCCCCATATCCCTTCGCTCGAGCTCCATGGCTATCTAAGATCAACATCCTGCACCACCTGCCGCACCGAGTATCCTCGCGAGGACTTCCAGCATCAATTGGCGCGGCTGAACCCTCGTTGGGCGGATCTCCTCCAGGAGGCGCTGGCGTCGGGAGCTCTCGACACCGAGGATCCCGATGAAAAGAAGTTCAGAGGCCTCAAGGTCAATCCGGATGGTGATGTCGACTTTCCCGATGCGCCATATACCACATTCAGATACCCTCCCTGCCCTCGATGCCTGGCCGATCCGCCGATCAAAGCAGAGGGCTTCAGGCACACGGTAAGAATCGATAGCGATGGAGCATGGATTTTGCCGAGCTCAGCAGGTGTGTTGAAGCCGAATGTTGTCATGTTTGGGGAAAACATTCCCAACCATGTTCGATCTGCAGCCGAGAATGCCATCGACAGCGCCGGTAGACTTCTCGTCCTGGGCACTTCGCTTGCCACATATTCAGCATGGAGGTTGGCTAAGAGAGCCAAGGACAGGGGCATGCCTATTGCCATTGTCAATATGGGCGGCGTCAGAGGAGAAGACCAATTCTTCGTCGACGTGAATCCTAACCAGGCCGGCGAACTAGCTGTCCGGGTTGAGGTGTCGACTGACGATCTTCTCCCAGCTCTTGTATCTCAGCTTCGCCAGAAGCTAACATCGGGCGCGTTGCCCATCGACGCCCCGATTAGAAACCACGAGCGAGAAAACTCATCTGTCTTCAAAGACATGCTCTCATAGAAATTGTAGATATACCAGCGCTGCAACATGGACACGATTCAGAAGAAATTTCCGAAACTGGCCGTCTTCGTTTTCACCGGAGCGGGGGCTTCTGACGGCGGCTGCTGAGCGCTCTGAGGTTGGCTGGTAGTCTTCGCCTGCGTCTCCGTCTGCTTCTGCCTGCGCTGCTTCTCGAGGTTCTGGGATGCTTCGTCGCGCTCAATCGCTTGCAGCACTGAGATCTTGTGTCAGTCACGCGACCGTCTTGCATCGATAAACCGCCGTTGACGTGAGTCACTCACTCTCTTCCCACTCCGTCTCCTTCTGGGGGTCGCCCGTGCCGAGAGCCTTTTCAACATCCACTTCCTCTCCATTCTGTATGCGCTGCACCACTTCTCGAAGCTGGGCGAGTCTCAGCGACGACTGCCGCATGTATCGCTCCGTCTGGTTCCGCAGCGCTATCATTTGGATCGACATGGACCCGATGAACAGGAACATGACAATGAAGTACGTCGCGGGGTTCCAGTCCTTCTTGGCCTTTGTCTTGAGCTTGTTTCGGTTCGCCTTGCGCAACGGCTTAGGAATGAGAGACTTCCAGAAAGATCCTTCGACGACGGTGTACGGTGCTGTGCTCGAGAATCGCAGCCCGAGTCTCGCATGCGCAAAGCTGCTGACGGCAAAGCTGTTGGCGGCAATGCGATTGGCAGCAATGCGATTGGCAGCAATGCGATTGGCAGCAATGGCAGCCACGCTCTGCCTTCCGGCATTCAGCAGAAGCCGTTGAGTCGCCATCTCTCGCGCCTTTTGTCTGGTATTATTTCGTGATGTTGGAGTTGATGCTTCAGAGCGCTCTCGAAACAAACAGGTTCGCATGTGGTGGGAGGTTTTCTGGAATCCGACGGATGTACAAAGTAGAGACTCCCGTGCCTGGCCCCAACTCCGGAGCGGCGCTTGTCCGATCCCGGCCAGTTGCCCTGGACAACTCCCGATGTTTAGCCCCACAGCTCTTATTCGGCATCCTTGCTCACCAAACACAATGAAGCCATTGATCGATTGCATGCAACAGCACAGCACGAATAGCCTTCACACTCATTGCTATATGCATCGTCGCGCCGGATGGCACCGCCTCTTTTGGATCCGTGTTTTGGCACATTGACATGGTATGACTAACGATCCGGGCGGAGACAATCCATCGAGATGGCTTCATTACAGGCCAAAGTCGAGGCCGTCAAGGCGACTGTTGCATCGATATCGAGTTGCACTCCAGCGACAGTCGTAACACTCAAAGAACTCCTCCTGCCAGAAGCCGAATCGCAGCCGCCGAGACCAAAGCCCACCGCCTCACGATCTACAAAGGCTGGAGCCGCGACGAAAACGAAGGGCAGCACCGCACGAGAAGATTTCCTGGGCTCCCATGGCGAGACGCTGAGTGCGCGCGAGAGAGCTGCCCTGGCCACCTACATCATCAATGTCACCCTCAAGACGCTGTCTGAGGCTGCGAAGCCTCAGCCTTTGGCAACGCCGTCGAAACCAGCCGGCGATCCTCGAGAAGCAGCGGGGATGCAATCGATACGCAGATCCTCCTCGGCGCCGCTGTCTCCCGTCCAGCCTCGCGCGCTCAACCGCCTTGCTGCGTCCTCCAGCGTCGAAGCAAACATTACGAAATCACAATCGCCAGCCCAATCGACGGGATGTCTTGCCACGGTGGAGTGCGCACGAACCGCATTCTCCGCGCTCCGAACCATCAAGGGCCCGACGAAACCCGACGAGGCCGACTTTCAGCTGGAGACGGGCATGTCGGCGTTGGCAGGCAAGCTGCTCTCTCTGGGGATGCATGACCAAGCTCTCAAGGAGTTGAGGGTGCTGAAGCGAAGATTGGATACCATCATCACTGGGAAGCAGTCAAGCAACGCAAAGTCGGGATCCGAGAGCACGACCACGACATCAGCAATCGCCGAATTGCTCAACTTCCACGGCTCTATCCCGAAGCGGAGCCTCGTCACCATCACGGGATACCAGATGCAAGTTCTGAAGCTAGTCGCAGCGACGAAGAAGCCCTCCCACATCGAAGCCATTCTCCCCTACCTCCCCGATTCATACACCTCGTCTCCATTCAACCTCCTGTCCGCCCTCGCCAAAGATGGAGCTAAGGAAGCCTCAAAGGCGGTTCGCCAAATGGCGTCCTTGTCCCAACTTCTCCTCTCGCTCGCGCCCAGCATCTCCAGCCAGGAAGATGCCGTAGCCACTGAGCCCCGGCTGAGTCCGTCACCCCGAGCTGCTTTCGAACTGCAGTCTCTGGCCTTCCGGATCCAGCTCAACTGGTGGAAACTGGCGAGCCATCAGGGAAAGATTGACAATGACGTGCTCTCACCGTTCTCTCGCTGCCTACGAGCTTACACCCGTCGCCAGAGATCAGACGACGGCCCCATCTACCAAAGAGTGTCCGAAGCATACGACGCCATCATGCAGCTTATTCACGCCCAGCAATATCGTCCAGCAATATCCTTTAACTCCCCTCTAGCATCCATACACCAAAATTTAGGTTCCATTGCCCAGGCTGAGCGCCAATATACGGAAGCCCACCGCTGGTTTCTGGAAGTGAAAGGCTCGCTCACTGCCGGACAGGAGTCATCTGTTCTCAGATGCTCGGTGTCTGCGCGCCTCCTTGCGGTCGCTCTGAAGAAGTCCGATTTGGATCAAACGGTCGAGCCTCTGCTCTGCGAAGTCATCGAGGGCTTGGACGGCAGCCTCAGCGGAACAGTCGCAGAGCTGAACGAGCTTCTCGAAAGCCTGTGTCTTGCGAGGCGCTCAGTCGTCGGCCTCCTTATGACCTGCTTAGGCCCGAAAGCAGCCGAAAGCACGGTTCCAAGGATCCTAACAGGTCATCTTAAGACATTCGTCCTCAAGTATCCACGATTTGTGCGCCGATGGACAGGACTGCCACCCGGCAAAGACGCACCGCCGAAGCAGGTCCTTCAGTTTGATCAGCGACGACAACTAGTTGCACAATCCATAGGTCAAACTCTTGATGCTACCCTCATGGTCATCAAATGCGACATTCAGTCCGAATCCTTGGAGTGGCACGCAGTCGACGATGTTCTCCAGCACTGCGTCTCCCTTATCGAATGCATGACTACCTCTACCCTGTCTACCCACAAAATGGACAATCTCGGCCCCTACTCCGTCAAGCTCTCCAGCCTTTACTTTCTCTACTTTTCTCAGCTTAAAAGGAAATCCAGCCGATCCAAAGATGAGAATAAGCACCTTCTGCAAGCCTTGCACCGAGCGATTGACGTTGTTAAGAACTGCACCGAAGCAGAGAAGGAGAAGGCGCAGCTGTCGACGAAGCTGGAGGTGTTTGCCGATATGTGCAAAACCTCTGGCAGGGCCGACGATGCCATACAGGCGTTGCGCGCCATCTGCTCCAATATGGCCGACAAGGGCGCGCTGAGCGATGTTGCTGAAGCGCTCTCTGTCCAGCCTCCAAGCACGGCGTGGGCCATCAACGAGAGGGTATCGCTCATGTCGCGCACTCTACGCTCCTTGTCCAAGTATGACACCTCGTGGAACGAGTGGACGTTTCCCCTCCCAGAGGCTGAACGCGCCGCGGTCTTGGAGCATCTCATGTATCTCAATCTCTCTGGTTCCTCGACGCCCCTTGGGCTCCACGATGCGGGAGTCGCTGCGCTGCTTCGCCTGTACACCCCTGACAGGTATCCACTACGCCGCCTCCGCGTGTTGCTGCATCTCTGTCATCAGAACCTTGGAGAGGAGGAACAACTTACCCAAATCCTCCCTCTAGCTGAAGAGACGCTGGAGCGTGTCGAGACCGGAGACAAGGCGGGAGACGCTGCACTGGCCCGCTTTGTTCCCCATCTAAAGGCCTATTGCTTTTCTATTTCTGCTCTCATCCGTGTGGATGATACCATGACTCCGCTGCTTAATCAGGCAATCGACTCCTGGAAGTCCATGGTAGGGACTTGCCAGACGCAAGACGAGCTGCTTTCAATCATCGACGACCCTCAGGGCCTGTTGGATCATCTGCGGTCACTACACCAGCTTGCAGGACTCAGGGGAGAGACGCGTCTTCAGCTTGCCATATCTGAGCTCGCCATCTCCCTGTCTAGGATCTTTGTCGGATCTACGGAAGCCAACGGCGACGGGTTGGTTCTCAGCCATAGTCAACTGGCGGCGCAATACGTACAGATTGGGCTTTTCCCTCAGGCCCTCAAGATCTTGGAGAAGACTCAAGAGCTTATCAGCCGCTTCGATGGGCTCTCTCGTCAAGTCCAAGCCGAGTTTTACCTCTCACAGGCAGAGTACCACACCGGTATTGGCGAGCTGGAGACTGCGTAAGTATTGTTCATGGCTAGACGCCACTCGAAGAACGAGAAGAAAGGGGAAGGCTAACATATCGCAGGCTCAATTGCCTGTCCAAGGCCAGCAAGATTTGCAACGCCCACTACTCCTCTTGGGCTCGGAGCAAGTCTCAGGCTTCAATAGTCATGTCCATCACCGCGTTGCTACAGTCCATTGCTACTCTCCAGGCTGGACATATACAAGACGCGCTCTCATACGTCAAGACAAGCGTTCGATTACTCACGCACGACTGGACCAAGCTGGAAGCAGCAATGGGGGCTGGCCCAAGGAATGCAGCAGACATGAGCCTGTCAGACATGAACACCAGCATTACAGACTTGACGACGTCACGGGGTAAAGCATCCGGCCCGCGGTTCTGGGCTCTGGCCAGCCCACTTCTTCGAAGTCTTTTACACATCTCGTCAGTGTACGCTCATATCGGCATGTTCCAGGAGACAATCTACTACGCCGAGTCCGCCTGGAAGATTGCGGAGAGCACCCAGTCCTCCCTCTACAGATCTCAGGTGGCTATCTGGATCGGCTCGGTCTACCTTAGGGCTGGGAAGCTGCCAAAAGCGTTGGCCACTTTCAAGGATGCAGAGGAGCAGCTACCGCGTGACATCTGTTCTGCCCGCGTTCGCTTTGCGCGTCAACTCGGAGAATTTTATTGGGAGATTGGAGAAGACGACAAAGCTGCCGGGTACCTCAAAATCGCTGAGGAGACTGCCCGCCTTCTGAGCACAGCCGAGAGCGAGTCTAGGAGCAATGTCGACGAAGAGCCCCCTATTGCCTCGTCCAGGGCTACAAGATCCACGAGAACGACGAGGGCAAAAGCAGCAACAGGCTCCAAAGCCTCGAAGCGTGACACGTCAGAGACCAAGGCTTCTTCTCTAGAGGATGCTGTACAGCTACCCAAGGACATATACTATGCCTCCCTCCACGCTGCCATCATCATGTCACGCACCCTGGGCCTGATTCATCAGAAAGACTGGACATCGGCTCTGCAAGCGCTAGAACAACTCAGAGACCTCCCCAAACTCGTGGGTGTGCTTTCTCAGGAACAGGTCATGACAGCGGTGTCATTGATTGGCCACAGCATGGAGCAGATGACTTCCGATCCCGTCTTTTCTGTCGTGCAGGATTCAACCATTTCCTTCCCCGCTGTGTCGGCGATGGCTCTGGCGTCTCCTATCAAGCAGCCGCTCGTCAAGGGCGAGGAGGAGACGGACTCTCCTGCCTTTACCGAAGCGCTGAGGCAAGCACAGGAGCTTCTCGTCGAAGCTCACGCCTCTGCCCTCTCGAGCGCTGACAGCAGCATGGTTCGCCGCATCTCCACGCTGCTCCAGAGCACCCTCATCTTTCTCTCGGCCACACTGGCTTCGTCCAAGTGTCTCTCTGGATCAAGCTTGGGCACTGTTGCTGTTGACATGGCTCGCAATGTCACCTGGCGGCGAGAGCAGCTGACGCTGGCCGGACCCAACAACGATGCGGCCGCTATTCGGGTTGTGACTCCAGTCCACAAGCCGCCCGCGGCGGAGTTAACGGCCGACATGGCCAACTTTCAGGAGTACTACGTCGACCTGATCCCAGAGAAGTGGAGCGTCATCTCTGTTTCCCTCAGCGATAACCGCCATGATCTGTGCATCACCAAATTCCAAGCTGGGCAGGGCCCGTTCATCTTACGCTTGCCCCTGGAGCGAGCCAACTCCCGAGATGCCGACTCTGAGGTCTTCAACTTTGAGCACGGTCGTGAGGAGCTGCTGGAGCTCATCAAGCTGGCCAACGAAAGCAGCCACTCCGCACGGGACTTCACCGCCAAAGGAGAACGGGGTGCTTGGTGGGCGGAGCGACAGGCTCTCGACTCTCGACTCAAGAAACTCTTGGTCACAATCGAGACGACTTGGCTTGGAGGGTTCAAGGGTATCTTCTCGCAGCATCGCAGACTGGGGGACCTGCTGGCACGCTTCCAGCGGGATTTCCACCAAATGCTGGACAGGACTCTGCCTTCTCGAAACAAGAGCCGAGCCAAGAAGATGACGACGAAGACGGATACGGTAAACTTGGATCCCAGAATTATCGACTTGTTTATTGGCCTCGGCAATCCAACCGACCCGGACACCGACTTTGACGAGGCCATGAATGACCTGCTCTACTTTGTGGTGGATATCCTGCAGTTTCACGGCGAGCGAAATGCTTACGACGAAATCGATTTTGACAGCATGGTGCTAGAGACGTACGATGCCCTGCGCGCATATCACAATGCTGCCAGCTCTCCAGAGAGAGAGGAGGGCGCGCACACGGTGCTTGTTCTCGACAAGCTGCTGCATGCTTTTCCCTGGGAGTCGCTGCCCTGCATGGACGGCCTCTCGGTGTCTCGGGTGCCTTCACTCGCATGTCTTCGTCAGCTCATTGAGGAGGCTGGCATAGGTCCGGCAAGCGCATCACAGGGCCACTTTGTGTCGGCCAGGGCTGGCACATACGTCCTCAATCCGTCGTCTGACCTGACCAACACGCAAGCCTTCTTCCAGTCGGCCTTCTTGAGCCTTGAGTCGTGGACCGGCATCACCAACAAGGCGCCCAAGGAGTCCGAGTTCGAGCACGCGCTGTCCACGTCCGAGATTATGGTGTACTTTGGCCACGGCAGCGGCGCTCAGTATATCCGTGGCAAGACGATCCGCCGCCTGGAAAAGTGCAGACCGGCGACGTTCCTCATGGGCTGCAGCTCCGCGGCTCTCACCGACGCGGGCGAGTTCGAGTTGTATGGCCCCGTGTGGAACTACATGATGGCCGGGTGTCCGGCTGTCGTGGGCACGCTGTGGGACGTGACGGACCGCGACATTGACCGGTTCGCCGGTAGGGCTTTCGAGGAATGGGGGCTCTTTGCCAGGGGCACGTTTGACCTGTCGACGTCGTTGTCGGGCAAGGGCAAGGGCAGGGCTAAGAGCTTTGCCGAGGAGGTTGACCAAGTGAGGCTTGGTGATCCTGCTTCGGATCATGCTTCGCTTGCGGAGGCGGTGGCGAGGGCGAGAAGTGCGTGTCGTTTCAAGTATCTCAACGGCGCGGCGGTGGTTTTGTATGGAATCCCGGTTTATATCAAGAAGGAGTGAATGGACTCTTGGACACGGTGCCACTATCTGGGAAGACTGGCTTTGGGTAAAGGGGAATCGAGCGGGATAAATTCTACAAGGGGCCAAACGGTGGAAATAACGCGAATGATTCTCACAATAATGAGATACAACGAAATAACGACATGCATGACGACAAGAAGCAAACACAGCAACGAGAGTACTTTAGCGTTTCTTTTGGAAAGATGATGGGATTGGACATGAGAAAAGGCGAGGGCATTGCTTGCTTCATTGCTTTGGTCATCTTTGTTTTTGGCATAGCGTGGGGAGTCTTGTCGATTTTTGGGAAGATGAATTGAATGAATTGAATGCTATCAGACACTTTGGACGAAAAGGAAAATCATGATTTCGTAAGGGTTGCTTTCATGACTCTGAAAGGTGAAATGTTACCAGAAGTAACGGATTCGCAGCTTCACAAATCCTCCTCTCATCAGAGACCGTGTTGATGAACGAAACACCAGATACACAAAGAGGCAATGCCAAACCAGCGCTTCGGACATTGCACAGCCAAACACTCCAGACAAGGAGAAAGGCACGCCAGTTCTTAGATGCGCTCCGCCTTTGCAACGCTTCAATATACCAACACTCGCTCTCTGTTCTAAGTACAATGAAGGTAAATTTACATCAGATAGAGACATGACAAATGTCTCAAGGTAGCTTTCATTTGTTGAATTCCTTTTTGCCGTAACAAGCCAAGTTGTTCCCCCGGGGTATATGTGGATAAGTGTCCCTTTGAGCAAAGTAAAGTATCCAATATCATCCACCTTATAGCGCCGTTTTCCTTCCAAATGCTCCAAATTCCCAGTCATACTCCGACGTTCCGTGGTCAAGTAACATAGACAGTAGTAGCTCGCATCCACCTTAGAATGAAAAAGCAAATCAATGCACAAATAGTGAACGCTATATCACACTTCGACTGGCAGGTTGGTACAGTCCCAGCTCTGGAAAAGTTGGCGATCCGAGAGCTCAGTTTGGGCTCTCTGAATGTCCAGCCAAACTTTGATTGTGCAGCGTCATCAGTAGCGTATATCCGGCCGTTCCAGGCACATGGCAGCTGCAATCTCACGCTCAGAGAATCATTGAGGTCACACGCAACCTTGATGATCGGCCATGAGCATTCCCCCGTCACTGCCGAATAGGTTTGCAAAAGGATCCACGCTACCAAATCCCATGTCCTGGCCGCCCTCCAACGACATGAACCATCCGGGAGACGCATCTTGGCCGAGGTATGGGTTAAGGCCATTGTTGCCCATCTGATCTTGGCCGTGTGCATGATCGCTGCTCATGCTGCCAGCTTTCATGCTTTGCTGATTGTGAACCTGAGCAGCGGCCTGCGGGTTGCTCCCAGACATGTTTCCCCAGCCGCCAGATCCGTTCATTAAGACGCCTCCGGCACCCATGGAGAAATCATTGTAAGAGAGCTGCTTGCCCAGCGAATCCATCACGTCGTTGGGCTGCTCCAGGTTCATGGTGAGCAGATCTGTGGAGAAAAAGTTCTGCAAAGGCATGCTTTGGGGATACTGTGCGGCATTGGCGGGGCCGATGGAAGACATGGTAGGATATGTCGAGTTTTGAGGCTGCGACGCAGTGAGAGAATTGAAGCCAGATGGATTGGTAGAATGTATCCCGAGCGCGTCCGAGAACCTGGGCGGTTGTCGAGAATGTTGTTGTTGCTGCTGCTGCTGCTGCTGCTGCTGTTGCTGTTGGCGTTGCATGGCGAGCCTCATCTGCTCGTGAAGATGCTGCCCGCTCATCGTCGCTGACTGTTCGTCACTGGACCTCTGCTGGTCGGCGTTACCCGAGGATGACACAACTGGCTTCTTCAAGGGGGCTTTCCGCTTTGATGGCCCAGATCTCGGTCCGTCCTTGTCACTCATAACCGGCCCTACGGTCATGAAGAAATCCTCGATCGATTGCAGCTCTGGCTTTTGCTCCAATGCGCCATCCTCTCCACGCTCCTTCTTCCTATAGACGGCGGGATCCATGTAATCCGTGTCCGCGACTCCGTGAGGATAGCGGTTGAACCAGTCGGCATACTGCAATATCGGTGACGATGCAGTACTGCCATTGCTCGGGCCGCCAGTGCGGGCGGCATCCAGCGCATTCCGGAACTGGATGCGGATGTTCTCTACCATCCAGTGGAACATGCCCCAGTACTTCATCATGTTGCGCAGGAACCTTACGTTGACGCTAGAATTGGCCTCTGACGTAGCTTTCAGCGCCGGATTTCCAGAGAAGATACCAGTGATGTGGATAGTTGCTGAGGAGAAGGCGCAGTACCCGGCAAAGGGCGTTGCTATACTGCACTGCACCTCTTCCGCATCTCTGATAAGGTCCGATATCTTGTTGGCTGCCGCAAAGGTCTTCATGCTGGCTTGCGAGACGAAGTCATCGGGTGCCTCCTCGTCGACTCGGTCTTTAGAGAAGGAGACTGCAGCTTGGTGTAGGAAGATGAAGTTTTGCTGGATGGCCATGTGCAGGTACAGGAGATATTTTGCGGTGCTCTCCGCCCGGTGAATCTCCAGGGCCTCGCGCGTACACTGCAGGTTTTCTGGAAGACTGCGCAACAGCGCTTCCGTGTCTCGCACCAGTTTCGCATACTCAGAGTTTTCATTCCACATCGGATATGGATCCTGCTCTCTGCCACCCTGATTCAGGTATGTGACGATACGGCCCCAAATGGAGACGCATCGGATGATGTAGGCAGAGGCCCCCATGTTGTCGCGAGGAGTGTCCAGATGGCCTTGTTGAGTTGGCTCACAAGCCGGGGGGAGGCTGCCGTCGAGATATTCGGTGCGCACCGGTATATCGAACTGGAAGTACTTCTCGGCGACCGGTAAAGGTATCTTGATGGACTCTTCTTTAATGAAAACAGGGCGATCTGTCCCAGACGAGTTGAATCGATCCATGATAAAACAGGCCCACATGACACGGCGACGGATTTCACGGTCGATGAAGCTCAGCTTGACCTTCTTGTTCCGCGACTGAGGATCATACTCCAGGTCTCTATGCAAGTGGAGAGCAAAGGCCATTCGGATAGCCTGCCCGCCAAGTGCCCAGGCGCGACCGCCGTGACATGTCCCGAATTCGTGCATTCCCAAGATGAGGAGACAAGTCAGTATCGTAATATTTGGCCAGTCGTACCTCTTGGTGCAGATTTCCCTAGCATGAGAAGCCCATTCCTCTCCTCGCATAAATTGCTTGGTGGCCGAGTTGAACTTTGGGCTCGAGGTGAAGCGCGCTGCAATGGCACACACAGACAGGACGAGCACTGGCGGAAGGGTATCATTCCTATCGAACCAA
>LFMI01000606.1:26549-54108 GCA_001050175.1 Trichoderma parareesei | reverse complement strand
GGGGGGGGGGGGGTTTCTTATCGTTTCGCCGTTACGGTTCCAGCCTGCCCCTCTCCATATCTGCTACCGCTACGATGTCTAACCTGCATCACGGACTCCGTCACGCAAACCCCAATGCAACATAAGTTTCGAAAAGCGGCAGTAGGGTTCGACGCTATCCCACTGCTACGCCGACTCGAGCGGACAACTTCCCGCAAGACTCCAAGCAAGCATCAACGAGAACATTCCTGTCTCGTTTCCTGCCTGGTCAATCCGCAATCTGCTATCGAGTCGATGCATGCAACTCTTGCATACAAAGCATAGCACAAGAGTGTCCCGATTGCTTCTCGTCGGACATGCCTAACACTCTTTCATGACTATTCGCGGCTATCTCAAATGTCCAGCTCCCATTTCACCGGTTTCTGACGTGATTACGAGCGTGGTCGTATAAGGGACAACACCCGCCATCCTTGGTCCTGTCGAGCACCAGGGCTCTCTATTCGTTCTCAATGGCAGTTTCAATTATCCTATCAGGTGGAACGCTTCATTTGAAACGGAGTATCAGAGCATCCTCGCTTCTGGATGAAGCCCCGTTATCCATCTTTGCCCGACTACCCGCGCGAACAACCCTGATGCGGGCAAACTGCAGCAGACGGCAACTTCGCCGACTTGCAAGCGCTGATGGGAATGGAATCCTAACCATCGCTCAGTGCTCGTCCCTTTCCCTTGTGCCCCCCACAGTCTTGAGCACGTAGGGCTCGTCTCACGAGGCACTGCATAGACGTTTAGGCTCTGCCGCGTAATACAGACTAGTAGTACTTGACTTTCTGCCGGACCCTGGTCCAAACGAGGTTCCGCCGCGAAAATGGAGATACAACATTGATACGAGGTGTATCAGTCCTCATAAGACCGACGTACTCGTCTTTTTCAAGAAGTGTTAGTCGTCAAAGCTAGGAAGCACCACAATCTTGCGAGTAGACATGCCAGTACGTACTGCTTCGATGGTTTTGCAGACAAGCACGCTTTCTGAGACCTGAGTGTCAGTACCAGTAATTTGGCGGGCAGCGGCGAAGAGCACGAAGAGAGAAGGGCTGGGCTGAGTATTGGGGTCCAACCTCGGAGAAGTTCCGATATCCCGCAGCCAACATTGCCAGGTGTGTAGATGCTTTGTACAAAAACGGCCTTATCGCCAGCTTTGGCCGGTATGCCAAATTGTTTTACTGACTGTTTGACAAGTGCCGACTATTCGACTCCTTCTCCAGGGGATGGCGATGGCAAGGACACGGACAGAATGACAAACGGGAAGTTACTTTTGCCCTTGGCTCTTCAAACCTAAGGTACCATTACACTTTTCCAATGATAATTTACCTCCTTCTGTATCAGCCTCCGTCAAGGCCATGCATTGCGTCTCCAGGAAGGATTCACATACCTGCAATATGTCAGCCCAAAAATACTACGTCTCATTGCTGCATGTGCCCGGTCCGAGGCGCAGTCCGTACAGAATGGTACACACATGCATATTACAAGCAAAAGCATGGGTTACGGAAGGAAATAAGAGAAGCAGCCAAGGGAATAATATCCGTTCCGAACCCCCAACATTCAATGAGTGACAGCTCATTCAAGATACGTCCTCCGTCTACTATATCGCCCCCCCTCACCCCACCCCTCCTGTCTGGTTGTCTGTCTATCCGGCGAGTTTCTCCGCACCAGCGAAGATATCGCGAGAATATTGTTTGTTGGTTCGCCGTTATGTGGATTGGATGGCCTACTGACATGCTCCCTGATGCTCAGACTCGCATATATCACTCCAAGCGAATCAACTCGATGAAACAAGAATCCAAAAAAGGGAAACCAAAGCACAAACCAGAATGGAGAAGTATTCGAGAGAATTATAGCCGAAATACAGAGCAGTCAAACATGTATCTGCCTTTTTCCTCAAGGCCAGGGCCACCTCAATCCAAAGATCAAGGACATCGACACAGAGAAGCAAAAAGCAGCGCGCATTCGTGCCTATTACGGCAAACCCCAGTAAGCAGCTAAAGCGTCCAAAAAAGAAACAGGCCCCCCCTCGCTTTCTGCCAATCTCCCCTACCTTACCTTATGATAGGCCAGCCCTGTACGAAGTACTAAACAAGATCCTACCTTAGGTACTTACTAGGTAGTCAGTCAACGTGTACTCCGTGCGTAGGCAGGCATATATGATCGAAAACGCTACGCCGAAGGGATCAATGACGTGCCATCAAGCGTACCTTACCCAAGAGCAGAAATACACACAGTTTATAGGCAAGGGCGAAACCAAAATAGTATCACATATAGGTAGATCGACAAAGAGCAATCTGAGCTGACAAAGGAGGAAGAAGAACGGACCACCGTTGCCATTGGCTTTTTATACAAGCATCAACTGGCGCTGGCGATAGGATAAACCCTTGGTTAAAAGATGCGTGGTTTACTAGGTACGTAAGGCAAGGATTTTATGGCCATGTGAGAATAACAGTAGAGAACCCTTGCAGACTCCGTATACCAAAGTTGTCCAACCGGCGCTCTTTGCTGGTTGCTCAGCCAAGTCGTTTGTTTGTTCTTGCGAATATCTTCTCCAGGATCACCGCTGGGATGAAATGTTAGGCAATAAGTACTGAACTCCTACCAAGCATGTTGCCTGGCTTGTAAGGATGAAAACCCATCAACCTCAAGGCAAAACCAAGCGCTAGGGGTATGCCAATCATAAAGAGAGTCTTTTTCCAAGCCTGCTCGATCACGTCTTCCTACAATCATGGTTTCGGCCCAAAGGAAAACATACATCAGCCAAAGAACAACTGCCGCCCATGTCTATAATCTGGCTATGCAAATGAACGCTAACAATAATAACTCAAAAGGTCCACGCGAAAGTGATGTTGCCTCCAGGTACGAAGTGAATAGGGGGCCACCATGCCGTTCAAACTTTGCCAAAAACTGTAATGCCACTCTTGACAGACTTTGTTCTCTCAACTTCAAACTCCTCGAGCTCATATCGGGCATCCTCCGCAAGAATGCGGGCTCTGTGCCAAGGGCCCAGGAACATGCCTTCTGGATCGACAGCGTCTCGAATCTGTCTGAATTTGTCGAGGTCGTCGCCATACATGAGTTCGATTTCCGGGCGATAAGCTTCAAAGTTCTTGGCCCAATGCGGTCTGCCGCCCATGTCCTTCATCAGCCATTCAAATGCTTGATAGTAACGTTCCCGGCAGGGTGGATCACGCAGGTAAGGGCGATACAGAGTGGCGTTGAGGTACAATGTCGGGCCGTCCTTGACAGTCGGGTCAAGCAGAGGCCGGGCGTTTGAAGTCAGAGTTGTATCACTGACGCGAACCTCAACTGGTGCGTGGACATAAAGGCCCTCGGCGGAGAAAGGGATGTTGTGCGGCACATAGTCCGGATCGCTAGGAGAAAGTTGGTTGAGCCACGAGCTCAGTCTGCGGAGCGCCTCTGGCCCCTTGTGCAAGGGAATAGCCCATTCGTTCACAAACTGAGAGTAGAGGCAGTTCATCAACAGCGCTTTGCGACTCGGCTGGACGGCACTCGTGGTGGAACCGTTGGCGAACCCATACTGCATGCCGAATACAAACCACTCGACCCAGGGGAGAATGCGTGGAAACGACTGTGCGAGGTAGAGCAGGTTGTGGTAGACGTAGTAGCCGAGGGCTCCATCATAGTAGCTCACTGGAGGCTCATGGTGCGCCTCGTCTGTCTGATCAGCCTGCCAGACCACCGCCCGGCGTGTATAAGGGAACCACCAGACCCGGACGAACTCGCTCTGAGTCCACAGATCTTTCGACCATGAGTTGAAAACTTTCAGGTCGGAGTCGATGGTCTGCTTCCACCGAAGATCAAAGGCTCGGACGGCCTGGAAAGTGATCTCCGAGATGATGCCAAGTGAGCCGAGTGAGAGCAGCGCAGCCTGGAAGAGGTCAGAGTTTGTGTCTCTGGAGCACTCCTGGGTGGTGCCATTGGCAAGGGTAATCTTGAGGGAGAGGACGTCCTCGGACATGAGGCCATGTCTGACGCTGCTGCCGTGGGTTCCTGTTGAGATGGCGCCAGCAATGGACTGCTGGTTGATGCTGCCGAGGTTTGGCATGGCCCAGCCGTGACGCTCCAGTTCCTCACACAGTGTGTACAGGCGAATGCCGCTTTGCATCACCACGACGCCGGTCTCGGGGTCGAGGGAGAGAATCCTGTTGTACTTGTCCAAGTTGACCAGCCAGCTCGAGGTGAGGGCGATGTTGGAGGGCGAGTGCCCGCATCCCACCGTCACGACCCGCTTGCGATATCTGTGCGCAAGATTGACCACATTCTCAATCTCGGCCAGCGACTGGGGCTGCACATAGACATCTGCGATGCAAGAAAAGGTGCGCGCCCAAGTGTGATGCGTATGCTTGGAGACGGAGCGGAAGGGGATTTGCTGGGTGGCCTGGTCCCCATCGGTTTCTGGTGCGAGAGGTGCGAGAGGTTGCATGTTTGCGAGCGTCGCGGGCTGCTAGTGAGATTTCTTCTCGATACCTCGCTGTTTCTCCCTTGTTTCTTCAGCTCTTCCGTGGGTGATCAGGTCAGGTAGGAAAAGCAAAAGAAGATGATGAAGAGCAGCGATTCAAATAACCGCTGGCAAAAAGTTCCAAAGAAAGAGAGATTGATAATAATAGAGTAGTAGCTTTGATAGGGTTGATCACGCAATTTGTTTGCTCCTAGGGGAAATGCTGGTTGAACGGCAGCACTTGTTCGGTGCAACCACTCTTCTCGTCAGAACGAGAGAGAAGTGATAGAAGAGAGAATCGCGGGAGACAGATCGAGGAGAGTCATGATTCATTTCAGAGAATTGGCCAAAGACCAGGGAGAGGGAAAGAGCCATCCCGCAGTCGTGGTTTCCATGACTGCACAGATTATCGATATTTTTCACTTGGCTCTTGCTTTGAGTTAGACCGGATTTGGATTTGTAACGGTAATCGCCAGCCCTGGAAAGAACAGCTGAGAGCATTTCCGTCGAGATTACTGTAAGAAATGCAAGCGCAAAAGGCCATGCCTCTTGTACCTGTACGGACTCGGCCGCTGTCAAATAGCTCTGCCGTCTGTGTAACTGGGAATTATGGTGCTTGCTCGGCCACCAAAAAAAGGGTCTAGATCTGTGAAAAAAATCTCTGGACCCTGCATCGGAGCTACTCAAACCTCCGAGGCCAGCCGTGTCTGCGCTAGTAATTCTCGACGTCTCAAGAGAGACAATGCCCGAGGCGAAAGTGGTCAGGCATTTGCCAGCAATCATGTGATGTGTCGGAGGGATTAATAGATAGGTACCAGTAGAGGTCGTATAAGTTGACACTCGTCGTTTGCACTACGTTACAAACGTGTGTTGTCGAGTCGACAGCATTCGGTGAAACAGCATCTCCAAACGACAGACGACGGAGCGGAACGACACGTGAAAAGGGTCCAAAGCCGTCCAGTCCGGAATTGGCAAGGCTGGCTGAGTCGTCTTCCGTCCACTTTCGAACTTGAAGCTTCACTTCAACCTTCTCTCTTCTCTCCGATATTTCGCGTGATATCTGGGGACCCGGTGGTGTTGGATGCTGCATTGTTTCTTGGACGACCAATGACCATGTTTACACCAGATTCAAGAAGCCGGCATCACTCCATCATGCTCAACAGACATGACCAAAAATAGCTGCAACCACTTCAAGCTTGCACTTCACCAGCATCATCCATCATTGGTGCCCGCCAAAGAGTCTTTCGATGCACAACAGCAAGTGCCGGCGTCGGTCAAGAATGTTGCCATCAGCAGTTCAGTCAAGCACATGCAGTATGACTGTAACTACCCATCCAAAGAACCGCCAGAAGTGTGGGAAGATGTGGGTTCGCTGTGATACGATACCATTGGCGTGGCACCGGATCATTCCCATGTCCTAGAGCCATTGGCGTCTCCTCGGACCGCTCCCGATTCACACGATGATGTGCTTACTTTGCGCAGGCTTGCCAGGTGCTTTTGTCGTTCGTTTTGCCCCGCTTTCAGAGGGCCTTTGCAGATCAGTACTTGTGACAGGCTGAGGTTTGCTACCTTGGAATCAGACAAGATATGGAGCCATATGGTGGGAGAAAGCTTTATAGATTCGCATTGACTCGTGCATTTCCAAGAGCTCTTACGAGCTTCATCCCAGAGCCCGCTTGGCTAAGCGGTATAGCGTGTCACTAGTAAATACTTGACATGACAAGGTGATCAGTTCGACTCTGATAGTGGGCATCCTTTTTTTGCCGCACTTGCGTAGCTTTTTGCTAGTCATGAGAAATGGCTGTAAATGACTGGAGAGGAAATATTAGGAGGTAACTGGCAAACATATAGATCCACGTCGCGAATTCAAGTTTGCTTTATGAAGGAGTTCCATTCCTATGTATTCCAAGCGCTAATGATATACATATATACCTATAAAGAAGGCAAAGAAGAACCTGAGAAAGCCCTATCGTTGCTGTTGTCCGTTTCAAGTCCCGCCCATTTCATATCACGTCTACACATTCCTCATAAACACCAGATTGTCGTTGAAGACTCACAGTACGCAGGAACTTCCTGACACCCGGTCAACCCACGAATTCCAGCTTCATGATACCTAGAGCTCCACGACGAGAGGTTCCTCTCCTCGCATAGCCCTCCAGTTATTGGCAGCAGCCACCACATCTGGACACCCTTGAAGCAAAAAGCCCCATTTAGTGACGAACTTCTCCGTAAACTCCCAGCCCGTTATCTCCCAGGGATCCGACCATGACAGAATGCCGGTTTCGGCAGAGCTCGAGGGGGTGTAAGTCCTCAAGGTATACTCTTGCTCTGGGGTCAACCCCAATGGTCTTTCAGCGACCTCCTTGTCATCTTCCGACCCGCTATTCGACGACGACGAATCGTCATCGTACACACAACCTATGCTTGCAAAGATGTCCCCAATCAAGTCGGATAGCAAGTCCTCTTCGTTGATGTTGAACTCCTCTATCGCCAAAATGAGGTTGTCCCGCAGCTGAGGTGACGGAAGGAGGTCGATCCAGCCGGGATGAGGAGCCACCTGCTGCAACTCCGTTGGCATAAACGACGGAGGGACAGCAGGGGTGCCATCTAGGTTCCGAGGTGCCAGGGCGAGATCGCTCAGCGCAAAGACACGGCGGCTGTCGCACATGCTAGCCGCTAGAGGAGTCATGCTACATAGAATGAAGTAGTTGGTGATTATGGCCCGGGAAACGTTGAGGACAATGACGTAGAGCAGCTTGTGGTCGGGGGAAAGAGGGAAGTAGACTTGATGAGAAGGATATGTGGGTTTCTGCCGTTGGCCTGGAGCAGCAACTGGTGCGCCAGGCCGCGGTAATGCGGCCTTTGAGTCCGATTCGTGTTCCTGGACAAGGTTCAACCTTTGCCGACGGCCTGTATTTGATATGCCGAGTTAGTGACTTCGATAATCCTGTATACAAGAATAATCGATAACGATGATAATCAAAAGGAGGGGTCGAGAGGGGGGTTTTGCCTACGAGCAGCCCGCTGATTGATCCTGTTCTGTCTCTTTCTCCTCTCCTTAGCATCCTTCAGCCCAGACCAGTCGTCCTGTTCGTCAAGCTTCTGTCGGCCACTCCTGATTCAGCTTTCTGCCAACCATGTCCAGAACTGCCTAGATGATCCACCAAGAAGACAAACTCACCTCGTCCCGCAAAGGCACTAAACGGAATCTCTGAAATGTTGCCATCTTTTGCAGTCAATTTGGAGCAAGAATGTACGAGAGCCGAAAGACTCCAGCCTGGTTGGTCTAATTCTCCAAGAAGAAGCAACGCCAAGGAGGATTCAAACAGATTGGAGAAGAGATGAATCTGGAGATGGACAGTCATCAGTCCGTCTTTGAATGTCTCCTGCTGACTGGGCGTGACCCAATTAGGAAAGTCGGTGGGTCGGCAAGGAACTGGCGCTAATGCAGCCTGATGACTGCGCTTTCACCTCTTTGAGCTTAGACTGGAGATATTCTTGGGTGTACTTGTCTCGGACGAGGATGAAACAGGCTGTGAGAAGACCAGGTTGATGACGAAGAATCCCCTTTCTTCGGCATTGAGACTGACAGAAACTGCTTGAACCATCATGGCCAAAGTCGATTCTTTGCCTTTCCAATTAGATATGCAAACTCTCGTGAGCCCAGTTTGGACAGTTGGAGCTCAAATATATAAAGACAACAAGTTCCAATGGAGGATAAAGAATTCGACATGAGAACTGGTGATGCATACATCGTCGGTGCAGAGAGCAACCACACAGCTTGCGATTGACTTCGGAACGTCTTTGGTACAAACTTAAGATTCGACACATACGGTCTATTGGTATCTATACGCAATACGGGACGCAACCACTTCGTCTCACCATGAGTACAGCACAGGTCCTCTGCGGTTTCTTGACAAATCGTTGGTCAGCCCCCAGCCTGGAAACCCTCGACAAGCTCCCCATTCCCGGCAAAACCGTCATCGTCATCGGCGCCAGTGGAGGTCTTGGCCTCGAAGCAGCCCGTCACTATGTCCGTCTGGGGGCATCTCGAGTGATTCTAGGAGTTCGGTCCAAGAGCAAGGGCGAGGCGGCCAGGCAAAACATCATCTCCAGTCTCAAGCCGGAACAAGCCGAAGCATGTACAGTTGACGCTTGGCTCATTGACTTGGCATCCTTTGAGTCAGTCAAAGCCTTTGCAGACCGAGCAACAACTGAACTTTCAGCAATCGACATCGCCTTGCTCAATGCCGCCGTCGACAAAGCTCAATTTGGACTGACAAAGGACGGCTGGGAAGAGACGTTGCAAGTCAATGCTTTGGCGACGACGCTCTTAGCGCTGCTGCTTCTTCCAAAAATGCGGCAATCTTCACGGCCAGACTGGAAACCATGCCTAAGCATCGTTGCTTCGAGAGGACACCAAAGGGTTCCGGATGGCGAGCCCTGGCAGGACGCCCCAAACTGCCTGGAAGCACTGAACAAGGAGGAGAACTTTGGAGGGGTGGCCAACAGATATTGTGTTTCCAAACTGGTCCTCATTTACGCAGTTCGCGAAATTGCGAAGCTTGCCCTCTCGCCTAATGGCGAACCAGACGTGGTGGTGAATTATTCATGCCCAGGAGCGTGTAAGTCGGATCTCGGTCGGGAGTCGACTTCTGCGGGCCAGCGGCTCGGGCTTGCTCTTATCCAGGCGACGATCTGCAAGACGACGGAGGAAGGCTCGCGGACACTTGTCGTTGCGAGTGGACTTGGTCCGGAGAGTCACGGGCTGTGGTATCACAAGAACAAGATTGCAGAGTAAGGAGCCCCTTTTGCCTTGCCCTTCTCGGGGATGCTGTTGCGAGCTATTGGGCTGACATGGTGTGCTTTTTACAGACCAGGCATATTAGTGACGAATGGGAAGGGAAAGAAGCTTCAGGCAAAGATCTGGAATGAATTGATGGTAATTCTGGCGCCACACGGCGTCGAGGTAAACTCAAAGCATTAAGGAGCTTACCTAGTAGTTAGAGCGGACGCGTGGCCATGTGTGTAATACTTAAGGTAGTAGTGAAAGCAAACGTCATTGTCGTGTTGACGATCTACTTCTCAGATGCCTGGGATTGGGCGTCTTGATTATCCTCAGCTAAACGTGCAAAAGATATATTCCAGTCGGGTGCATATAAGCATTGGCAAACGTCCTCATCCTCCAAATACTCTGCCAGCGAAGTATATTGTAGAGAACTCCGAGGGATACCAGATCCGAATGCTCTCACTTCTCGGCGATGTACTGTTATGCACATGGCATCGCGTATGATTACAAGGGTGGAGGGGGGGGGGCCTGCAATTGATCGTCAGTAACGGATATCGAAACCTATCTCTCTCATCAATTTCAGCAGAAAGTCGGGCTGCGCATCCTCAAGACGTTCCGACACAATGGTTGCATAATCTCTCTGAGAATCCTCCATATCGATGCCCTCGCGCATCAGCAATTTATTGAACAGGAGGATGTAAGGGCTCATATTTGCGGCCTCGGCCATCTTGAGGAGACACACCATCAGCAGCGTGTGCCCCTTAAAATCCTGCCGATCGGTTTCGATGCCATTCCAGGTGAGCATCAGCTCTGCAATATCTGGCCTTCCTTTTGAGATGATCTTTTGAAGAGCGGTCTCACCCCAGTAATTCCGCTGGTTGAGGATGAGGCGCGGCGACTGGAGGAAGAGCTTGATTGTGTCCATGTCCCGGTGACTGGTCGCCTCCATGAGCGGAGTGTCGCCCTCCTGCTCCTCTGTAGTTTGCATCAGCATTGTACTCCAGAATCAGAGTTTTGAAGATCTCCTTGTTGTTTTTCTTCGCGGAAAGATGAAGAGGCGTATCGCCGTTCTCATGAAACTCCGGGTCTGCACCATGCTCGAGCAGTAGCGTCGCCATGTCCGCTCCTCTACATCTCTCTATGGCCAAGAGGAGCAACTTGTCCAAATATCTGCCTTCTTATCAAGGAGACTTTGTAGTTTGTAATTATAGTCAGGGTGCGAGAAACCGGACCAATTTTCCGCTTCAGAGTCGAGTTCAGCGTCCATGGCTTGATCGACAGACGGCCGTGAGCTTGCGGAGGTGGGTTCGTTCACGCCAACACTGGGCAAGTTGCCAGGAGCTGGACCAACAGTGGATGTAGAGCCTTCGTTGAATCGTGCAACCAGTGCCATACCCGCGGCTGCCAGCACATCAGTATTGTATATAGGGCACCGGCTTGCGGAGGGTAAGCAGGCATTACCAAGAGGGTCATCGATTTCCTGTAGTGTGAGGTCCTGGCTCCCACTAGATTCGTTGAGGTAGCTTGTCATACCGGCCACGCGCAGCATTCTTCTGGCAATCTCGAGACGGATATTACCTATCGCCCATGAGAACCATTTTGTCCATAGCGGGCGAGTTGCGTATTGAATCACGGTGCCTCTGATTAGTGATCTCTTGGCGACTTCTGCAGCTTCTTCAAGTACGAGCTTCACAGTTTCTGTGTCGTTGACCATGATGGCGAGGTTCAGGATGGACATGTTGTCAAACTTGACGTAATGTGAGATGGCAATGTCTATCAGTCGCTGCCGGTGCTCTATGTACGCTTCGTCAGTGCTCCTGGGTTCGACGACGAAGCGAAGGTAGATCAGATCTGTAGGGAGGTAATCTATGATGGACATGATAATTTCAGCTGGATACGGGGCGAGAACGTCGATGGGAAGCATGGAAGCTGAAGTGAGAGGAGAGTCCAATTGCTTCGGTGTTCTGCCTGCTGGAATCTGTTCGAGCGGTTGCGACTAAGCTTTTGTTCAAAAGGCATAAGGCACGCCATTGAGGTGATTTGGTCCTATATGAAGTGTCTACGACTTGTCTCTTGCTTGAAAATTTTTTAACATTAAGCCACATGCTCAACCATTTTCATCTAAGGTCAACATATGCTGCAATCCCAATTACTGAACATTTGACGGGTTCATGCAGATCTGGTGGGCGTCCAATGCTGCTTAACTGACACGAAGTTGTAATTGCACATCGACTTTGAACAATCCTATGCAAGTCTCTTTCAACGTTGAAGCAACAATTCGGAGACTTTCTTCTGAGTAGCAGAGTAGGATACTGAGTTTCGGATCTTCAGAAACCCTACATGTAGCTAAACGCCGAAAAGCGTGTAAGAGGCCGTAGTTGTATTCAGACTATCGCCGTCGATGCCCTCGGAGTCGAGTGTACTCGTATGCGTCATCGTTCCGTGGCAATTCTCGAGGCAACACAAGGATGTGATAAATCAATTAGGCGCTGGAACTGGAGGGCCAACAGCCTGATAATACATAGAAACAAAGAGACATGCATTGCTTGATTCGATGCATCCAACCATGCAAGGAAGCTGATTGGGGGCATCCCCTCGCGAACCATGGCACATGACTAAGCACACCCACCTGCTGCAGTCCCGCTAGTTTGTTTGGAGCGAAAAAAACGTCATTTCAAGGCCAGCACCTCGTTTGTGTCAAGAGCTTATGTGAACTTGGCACCAGACCAGCCCGGCCTTAGCGCTCTAGGCTCTTTGTTCGCTCTCAACGTGCTGCTTTCTGCAGTGCTGTTAGTGGTGTTACTAGCGATGGACAGCCTGTAACAGCACGCTGAGATGCCCTGAGCGCTGGAGTCGACGGGAGCTTGCGAACTCAGCCACCCCTGCAGCATCATCTCTCAAATGCCACTTTCTCTCTCCACCCCAATCTCCACGCTGCCTCGCTCCCAGACTTTGCTCCTTCAATTCGCATGCAGTCCTCTGCTGGAGACGCGCTCTTTGCAGTCACACAAATCGATACCGAGCCCCTTTTCTAGCCGCCGTTATCGCCTGCTTGGACCAGCGACTCTGCGTTGGCGGCTGGGGGCTGCCTTCAGCCTGCACCTCGCAAATCGAACGACCTCACGAACCACGAACCCCCGAAGCGAAACCCGAGCGAGACAAATTGCATGTAGCCCAGCATGTCGGACGTGGGCGAGAGGTATGTTAGTTATGCTCGGATTTCAAAGCTTTCCATCGTTCGGCTGTCTGCGGCAGCTTGATGTTTCCAAAGTCCCGTCCTCCACCCCCGCGCCGTGTTCCTTTCTTCAATCTTGTCTTGGGGGCTGCGCTGCGCTGTCCATAATTCGATTGATAAGATGGGCGTGAGGTGGCTAACTCGCGATGTGGCTACAGCAACAACCACAAGCGGTCCAAGTCCGCCGCCGCGCTGTCGCTGCTGCGCCGAAAAGACACTCGCGATGACGAATCCGGATCCGAAGACGGCCGACTCTCGGCCACGGGGAGTCATGCATCTCCCCCGAAGGCTGCGACATCCGCTGCCCGCAGCCACAGCTCGCGACTCTCGACGCCGTCGGCCATCCTGAGCAGGACGCCGTCCAACAACCAGGCCGCCGCGAGCGTGAAATCCTCTCCTACGTCAGATGTCAAGACCGGCAGCCTTGAGCAGTCGGTGCGCAAGTTCAGGGTTGTCGAGGCCCTGAGGAGCGGGGACACGGCGTCCATCTCCAAGGCCATTCGGGAGACGGCCGACGGCGTCCCACGTGCGAGCATCTCGTCCCTTGGCGGGGCCAGTGCTGGCGGCGCACTGGAGGACACCACCATTCTTCACCTGGCCATGCAGTGTGCCGAGTTCCCCGTCATTGAATATGTTCTCTCGGACGGCCTTGGCAGCCTCGACGTCAACTCTCGAGACAAGGATGGCAACACCCCGCTGCACATCGCCGCCATGCACGGCCGGACCCAGGCAGTCAAGCTGCTGCTGGAGCAAAAGGACATCAACGATGCCATCGCGAACAACCAAGGGAAGCTCCCCATCGACCTGGCGCGAACCCCCGAAATTTTCCAGCTGCTCCAGCTTTCGCGCTCTCTCTTCACGGACGCCAAAGTACAGCAGATTCAGGACCTCATTGCCAAGAACGACTATGATACCCTTGCTCAAGTGCTGGAGGAGCAGCGGCTCAAGACGATGCTGGACATTAACAGCACCGAGTTTGTATGCGACCCGGTTGTTGCGCAAGCCGGCGGCACGCTGCTTCACGAAGCGGCCAAGAAGAAGAACATTCAGCTCATCCAAGTGCTTCTGCTACACGGCGCCGATCCCTTCCGTCGCGATCGCAGAGGCAAACTACCCCAGTCAATCACCAATGACGACAATGTTAAGGCCATCCTAAAGAAGTCGCCAGCTGCTGTGGCGGCGCAGAGGGGTATCCAAGAGAAGGCAGTCTTGGGACATGCGGCCTCGCAGAGCGTTTCTGCTGGAGGGCCTATCGATCCCTTGGCAGGCCGCGAGGCCCGCGAGATGAAGGGCTACTTGAAGAAATGGACCAATTATCGCAAGGGATACCAGTTACGCTGGTTCGTACTCGAGGACGGTGTGCTCAGCTACTACAAGCACCAAGATGATGCCGGCTCGGCATGTCGCGGGGCCATCAACATGAAGATTGCCCAGCTTCACATGAGCCCGGATGAAAAGACAAAGTTTGAAATCATCGGCAAGTCGTCCGTCAAGTACACGCTCAAGGCGAACCACGAGGTGGAGGCCAAGCGGTGGTTCTGGGCCCTCAACAACTCCATCCAATGGACTAAAGATCAAGCCAGGGAGGAAGAGCGCCAAGCGGCTCGCAACGCGGAGCTCCTTCGAATCGCCAAAGCCGATCAGAGCGGCGCACTCTCCCTCCAGGAGTCCCACAGCGAGAATACAAGCACGACGGATCTGAGGCGGATCAGCACGCAATTGCAGGCGCGACCCATCCTATCGGTCAAAAAGTCAGACATGACCGCAACGAGCATAGGCAGTGTAGAAGAGGAGGATTTTGTGGATACTTACACAGAGGCCGAGGCCATACATAGCCACGAGCACGTTGCTGGCCCAGGAACCACAGCTGGAGACGGAGACGACGAAGACGACTATGGCGAGGAGACGAGTGGCCGCGAGGAGCCCCAGGCAACCAAGGACGCCCTCAACATCACGGCGCAGTCAGCGAAACTGCAACTCGAAACCATGGCAAGCGTGCACTCGGCGCTCATGGGAGAGCTTTCTCGCAGTCCTGCCACAGCGCTGTCGGATACAAAGGTGGCACAGGCACTCTCCACATACGACGCTGCCATCCGGAGCTTGACGGGCCTTGTTGGCGACCTGCTCCGGATCTCCAAAGACCGTGACGCATATTGGCAGTACCGGCTCGATCGCGAGTCGAACATGCGACGGATGTGGGAGGAGAGCATGGCGCAGGTGGCTCGTGAGCAGGAAATCCTCGAGGCTCGCGTCGGTGAGTCAGAGATGAAGCGCAAGCTGGCGAAGAAGGCGCTACGCGAGGTCATGGAAGGCGGCGGCTTGCCGTCTGCTAGCGTCACGCCGACGATGGAGAAGGTTCAGGAAGAGGTCGAGGAGGCCGCGGCCATTGTCAAGGCAACGAGCCGAACGCTGGCTCGCAAGCAGACGGCCCTCGCTCAGATGGCCGAGTTGTCCGACAGCGAGTCCGGCGTGGAAGACGAGTTCTTTGATGCGATAGACTCCGGCGATGTCGAAGTGACGGAGCTCCCTCCTAGCGACACCAAGCAGGACAAGAAGGACGTCGTCGTCTCGGGCATCGACATCAGTAGCTCCTTCAAGGGATATGAAAACGGCATTCGTCACAAGCTCAAGATGGAGAATGATGATCGGCCAAAGATTTCCCTCTGGGTAGGTTGCATATTCTCTCGTCTGACGCTGATGGAAGTGTGCGCACATGAGCTGACAACTAGCGACAGGGCATCCTCAAGTCGATGATTGGCAAGGACATGACAAGGATGACGCTGCCGGTGTCGTTCAACGAGCCAACCTCTCTGCTGTACCGTTGCGGTGAGGACATGGAATACGCGGACCTTCTCGATCTCGCAGCCGAACGCTCAGACTCAATCGAGAGACTCATGTACGTGGCGGCGTTCGCTGCTAGCGAGTACGCGTCCACGATTGGCCGCGTGGCCAAGCCATTCAACCCGCTGCTCGGCGAAACGTTTGAGTACGTTCGCCCAGACAAGAACTACCGCTTCTTCATTGAGCAAGTCAGCCACCACCCGCCGATTGGCGCCGCGTGGGCTGAGTCGCCCAACTGGACGTACTGGGGCGAATCGCATGTCAAGTCCAAGTTCTACGGCAAGTCGTTTGACATCAACCCCCTTGGCACGTGGTTCCTCAGGCTCCGACCTACCGCTGGTGGCAAGGAGGAACTGTACACATGGAAGAAGGTGACATCCTCGGTCATTGGCATCATCACTGGCAACCCCACGGTGGACAACTACGGCCCCATGGAGATCAAGAATTGGACGACGGGAGAAGTGGCTCACGTTGAGTTCAAGGCCCGTGGTTGGAAGGCCTCGAGTGCGTACCAGATCGTCGGCAAGATTGTGGATGCCTCGGGCCAGGTGCGGGTCAGCCTCGGCGGGCGGTGGAACTCGAGACTCTATGCCCGTCTGACACCCGGCTACGAGGCTGCCGTTGACGAGCCCTCGACCAAGAACAAGGACATTGTCCACCGAGGCAGCATCGCGGACCCCAACCGAGCGTATCTGATCTGGCAAGCCAACGAGAGACCAGCGGGCATCCCCTTCAACCTGACGCCGTTTGTGCTGACGTTCAACCACATTGACGACAACTTGAGGGCTTGGATCGCGCCCACTGATTCACGTCTGCGGCCTGACCAGCGGGCCATGGAGGAAGGCGAATACGACTTTGCGGCAAGCGAGAAGAACCGGCTGGAGGAGAATCAGCGAGCCCGACGCCGAGCGCGCGAGAGTGCCGGGGAAGAGTTTGTCCCCGCGTGGTTCACCAAGGCGAGGTGCGAAATCACGGGCGAGGAGTACTGGCAGTTTAACGGCAAGTACTGGACGCAGCGAGAAAAGGCCGGACCCGATGGCGATTATGCAGCAGCATGGCAAGGGCTGGAGCCTATATTTGAAGATGTACCTTCCGAGAACTCGTGAGCGACGGATGAGTTTTGTTGGTCAAAGACGAAGAAGTCGGGGATGGGAAAAGGACAAAATGTAATTGTATCTGTTTTGAACTAGATTTGAGATGTTGAGATGGATGTATTGCTGGAGTCTTGTTCGATACTCACTGAGAGATGAAGACAAGAGGCAAGATGGAAGGATATGGGGAGTTAGCTCGTATGCAATATTAGTACTATTTTTTTTGACAAACCGTATTGATAATACTATATATCTCTTCTATATTCTCCACTGTTAAATCAACCTCTGCATATGCAGTGGATGTAATGTTCAGGAGGTTTTGAGATGGACGAATAGGCAGACAGTCCAGTGGAACGGGCGAGTTGCTGACTGTGACGTCGTCTTTCACATGCAAGTCCAGGGTATGATTTGCCCTTTGAGGGTCATCAGACACGTCGGGTCTAGCAAATGCGCATCGAATTGCTGTTCGATCTTGATCTTATGATAGCAGCGAGACTATTACCCTTGAGAGTGTAACTAGGTACGGGTTTGGGCCCCTTTTATTGGCGTGGATCGAGATGCGGGCCGTCAAAGGAAAAAAAAAGAATGGAGGCAAGCCTCGGCAATTCAGAGTGCTGATGCTCCAAGTGAGACGATAAAGTGGTGCGCCTGACGTACCTCTGTACCTTATCGTGATCGGGTCAGGAACAATCTTTCCTGAATCACCATGTTGGCATAAGCAAGCAAAAAGCAAGACGAGCGGGTAAGATTCCATCGAAAAGTGCCATCTTAGTGGCTTGAGATAGCCGTCTTATCAATGACATGTGGAAATCAATCCGTCCCGTGCAATGAATGCATCGAATGGAATCGTGATTCTCTTTTCGAGTGCCGCGAGCTGATTAGTAGGGACCTGGGTGGATTTAGCTTCGGCAGGGCTGAGCCGAGGCATTTCTGAGCCTTTCCAAGTACACTTACGTCAAGTAAGACCCCTGATTTGGGCGTGCTTGACTCGATTCTGGGACGCCCGATTGATTTCCTTTCCATTTCCTTTCCATCTCTTTTCCTGACTTATCCCCCTTGATGTTCTAAACTCTTCTCAAACTTGTTCTGGGAATCGCCAACAAGTGTGTGTGGGTAATCGGCTGTGGAAAAAAAAAGAACAGCAGCGTCGAGTTGGAGCAACAGAGAGAGGGCCACAACGAAAATGGGCGGCCGTGATACAGAAGCCAAGGTGGAGGGCACGGAAAAGGTGCTGGACAAGCGGACGACGCTGCTTCGGCCTCCAGAGCCGGATCCGAACAAGGCGCCCATTGAGCACACGGTCGAGGTGACGCCGCTGGCGGTGCTGGGCGAGGTAAGCAGACAACCTGGAATACTACTTCTCTACCCTTCCAGAGGATCTACACTGAAGCCATCACGATACGGAAAACACCAGCTGACATCGAATCCACCGCAGGACATCTTCACCAACACGCGCCCGCTATGGCTCCCCCAAGGCGCGCGCGGCGTCTACGGAGGCGCCGTCATCGCGCAGAGCCTTGCCGCGGCGCAGATGACGGTGCGCGACGACTTCTTGGTGCACTCGTGCCACTGCTACTTTTTGCTGGCGGGCTCGGCGACGATCCCCATCATGTACCACGTCGAGCGGGTGCGCGACGGGCGGTCCTTTGCGACGCGCACGGTGCAGGCGCGGCAGAGGGGCAAGTGCATCTTCACGACGACGGTCAGCTTCGTGCGCGAGGGCAGCGGCGGGGCCAAGCAGATCCGGCACGCGGCGGCGCTGCCCGAGGGCGTGGAGATGCCGGACGCGAGCTGGGACGCGGACGAGGCCGTTGCTGCTAGTGACGGCGGGCAGAAGGGGGACCCGTTCCTGAGCCGGCGGATCGAGATGCTGCGGGTGCGGGATCCGGACGCGCGGCCGGACCAGATGAGGGCGAGGCAGTGGCACCGCTGCAAGGGCAAGATCTCGGCTTCTGGGGGTCACCAGGCGCATTTGAACGCGCTGGCATACATCTCGGACAAGTACTTTGTCGGGACGGTGGCGCGGATTCACCGGCTATGGCGGCTGGCCAAGACGCCCGAGGAGGTGGCCGCGCTGCCCGAGGCGGAGCTGAAGCGGGTGCGCGAGTTCCTCGAGTTCGAGGGCATGGGTGGCCGGCTGGAGGACTGGGTGGACAGGCCGCGGATGGGCATGATGGTGAGCCTGGACCACAGCATCTACTTCCACGAGCCCAAGAGGGTGAGGGCGGACGAGTGGATGTTTTCGGAGATGGAGAGTCCATGGAGCGGGGATGGGAGGGGAGTGGTGATGCAGAGGATTTATGCGCAAGATGGGACCTTGTTGGCGAGTTGTATGCAGGAGGTGAGTATTTCCCTTTCACCCACAACCCTCGGTCTCCTTTCTTGATGGTCTTGTGATAAAGGGGGATGAGATTGACTGACGAGGTTGGATACAGGGCGTGGTGAGGCTGCAGCAGGACGAGACGGAAAGGGGAGCCAAGCTGTGAATGGGAGAAGATATGTTGCTTAGACATGGCGTTTGATTTATCACACGAGGACGGCACGCAATCCTGCCGATGCCGACATAGACTTATAAATTGTATAGCGGATGCGATAGTTGGAATTCATCAGTTGCTGTTCGAGTTTACCACAGTTGTCGGTCATGTGTGAAACAGGACAAGGCCATTCTCTTACCATCCTAACAAACCCTCTCATACGACTCCCTGATTGGCATTTACGCTGTTCGAGAGGCATCCGCAGACGCTCTGGATGTATTTGTAGATTCACATATGATGCTGGCGGTGACGATGGCAGACCATGACATTAGGACCTTGACTTATACAAGGCGATGTCAACGGAGATGTAGCAGCATTTATGAATCTCATCCGCGACATACATATATGTACTTTAGTAACAAAGGCCTGATTTTACCCAGTAGCCAACTCGCAGTATTAATCACTTTTCGCTTCAATCATCCTACCCCGCCCATCAGCCTCCAGTAATAACTAGGTAAAAGCCTGCATTTCAAATAGTCTCGTCGTCCTCCTCCCTACCTAATACTGAAAGCACACAAGGCAGAATTTCAGCCGCAGCCACGCTCCTTCTGCTCAAGCGCCAATCCGCCGGCAGAGCCACGCAGCTGTCCACCTGCCCCAAAATAGCAACCGACCCGAGTATAAGGGATACTTGTGTGTTTAACTCGCCACGTGAACAATCAGCCTCAATCATCAACAAGCAGGAGGAGTGACATGAAGAGGCATGAAATTCACTTCGCGATGTCTGTGCATAAAGTACTGAGGTAGTACCTACCTTACTAAGGTAGGTAGGTAAGGTACATTGTCCTTGTGTACGTACCGACAGCACGTTGTGTGCTCCTGGAAGTTGGGAAGGTACGGAATGCTGCATTCCGACACCGACAGCATCTTTCAGTACCTAAGGTAGGGGCAAGAGCAATCACAACACCAAACGGTTTCTTCGTCATCTCTTCATCCAGCCCCGGCATTTGCCTCATCCGACGCTGTCAAACTCTTGCACAAAACTTGTACGTACTTGTATGGAGCTCCGTCTTGTTCTCCATTGTTGGTTGTCAAATTGCTCCATTTCTTCAGCAATCGGCAGATACCCGCACTGGAGATGGCGCGGAACCAACATCACCAACACACACAATTTCGAAGCAACAACGCACTGACTCACCGTCAACGGCTTGAAATGGGAAAACTGTTCCTGGCTTGGCTTGCTTGGCCTGGGGTCGTGGCGCAGCGAAAGCAGACCCTAAGCCAAGAAGCGCCAGGCGGTTCGTGTCCAATTGGCTCTTTTTGCAAATTATGCCACACTATTATTACTGTACAAAGGTAGGCCGCCTCTACTAGATGGACGATGGACGACGGGTGGCGCTTCAGCTCCAGAAGGATTCGAAAGCGCCCCAAGGATGGAAACCATGCGACGCTGCTCCATCTATTGTCGAGCCACGAGCCAAGCCGCGGCCGACGTGCTCTCATCACCCTGACAGCCGCGATTCACGCTGACAGCAGCAGTAACCCAGCAGGCAAACTCCATCGATGCCCTCAGAGGGAGGCTGCCCAACGTGCATCCACCTGGTCTACGGCAAACATTGGTTCCCGCGAGGCCCGCCAGCCCTCAAGATCGAAGCATGAACACACAAAGCTACTACGCTTTCTAATGCCTCTGATGCCTGGGTCCGATCCCACAAGGGCCCTGTGTCCCATGTCTCTCAACCATTGACGCTCTGCTGTCCTCGTACGGCACACATCAAATAGGCTCATGGGGCCGCCTCTTCGTGTGTGTGTGTGTCACCCCAAATGGATGGACAAGCAGGACAGGGTTGCTGGCTGCTGGGTCTCCAGGCATGGCTCCCCAACCCCGAGTCGTCTTAGCCGCATGCAGTGGCAGGGATGAGGCGACGGGCAGTGAGATGATGGTCGTTCAGCTCCTTCAGGCAGTCGCCGCAGTGTTCTAAATCTATGCTTAAATGCTGGAGCAGCCCCAATGGACTGCCCGTCTCGTCTCTTTGTCTGGTCGCGACTTGAGCCTCCTTCACCACGGCAGCTAACGACGGCGTGTTCATAGCCTGCCCTGGGTGCTTGGGCATATTCTCTAGCCGCCATCACAACGTTGGGCTTATCCTCTTCTCGATTTACCCCCACAATGCGTTCCGCTCAATACGTCTCGCTGGCCGGCCTCTTCGCCGCTGCCACAGTTTCTGCAGGCGTCGTTACCGTCCCCTTTGAGAAGCGCAACCTCAACCCCGACTTTGCCCCATCACTGCTGCGTCGCGATGGCAGCGTGAGCCTTGACGCCATCAACAACCTCACTGGAGGCGGCTACTATGCCCAGTTCAGCGTTGGCACTCCGCCACAGAAGCTGAGTTTCCTTCTCGATACCGGCAGCAGTGATACCTGGGTCAACTCCGTCACTGCGGACCTCTGCACAGACGAATTCACTCAGCAGACTGTTGGAGAGTATTGTTTCAGACAGTGTAGGTCGCATCTTTCCATTACTTCTGTTGCCTGTGGTCGCGCAGCTAATGTCCTCTGTCATTGTAGTCAACCCGAGGAGGAGTAGTTCCTATAAGGCGAGCACCGAAGTCTTCGACATCACCTACCTTGACGGCCGCAGGATACGAGGCAACTACTTCACGGATACCGTCACCATCAACCAGGCGAACATCACGGGCCAGAAGATTGGCCTAGCTCTGCAGTCTGTCCGCGGCACAGGCATCCTGGGCTTGGGATTCCGGGACAACGAAGCAGCCGACACCAAGTATCCCACCGTCATCGATAACCTGGTGTCTCAAAAGGTCATTCCTGTTCCGGCATTCAGTCTCTACCTCAACGACCTGCAAACTAGCCAGGGCATCCTCCTCTTTGGCGGTGTCGATACCGACAAGTTCCACGGCGGCCTTGCCACTCTGCCCCTTCAGTCGCTGCCGCCGTCCATTGCTGAGACCCAGGATATTGTCATGTACAGTGTCAACCTGGATGGCTTCTCAGCGTCTGACGTTGATACGCCCGACGTCAGCGCCAAAGCCGTTCTCGACTCTGGCTCAACAATCACCCTCCTCCCAGATGCTGTCGTGCAGGAACTTTTTGACGAGTACGACGTCCTCAACATCCAGGGACTCCCCGTTCCGTTTATCGACTGCGCCAAAGCAAACATCAAGGATGCCACCTTCAACTTCAAGTTCGACGGCAAGACGATCAAGGTGCCTATTGACGAAATGGTCCTGAACAATCTCGCCGCGGCTTCAGACGAGATCATGTCGGATCCCTCCTTGAGCAAGTTTTTCAAGGGTTGGAGCGGAGTGTGCACCTTTGGCATGAGCTCGACCAAGACCTTTGGCATCCAGTCTGACGAGTTTGTCCTGCTGGGCGACACCTTCTTGCGGTCCGCCTATGTCGTCTACGACCTGCAGAACAAGCAGATTGGCATCGCTCAGGCGACGCTCAACTCGACTAGCAGCAACATTCTCGAATTTAAGGCGGGCTCCAAGACCATTCCCGGCCCTCCTTCCACAGGCGACGACTCTGACGATTCGTCGGATGATTCAGATGAAGGTAATACAACCAGCCCCGGAATCTCCTTGGATTCTAGCAATTCTGACGCTCAATTAGATTCCGCCGGTGTTGCTCTCTATCCTACGTTTTCCATTGCTCTGGCCGGCACCTTGTTCATGGCCGTTTCCATGATGATGAGTGCGCTATAGAGGACAACCTTTCTAGATTGTGCTGCATTAATTTTCTCGAGACGGATGGCTGTTCTTTTGATGAAACGAGAGATAACATTTGATTTGACAATTTATGGCGATTCTACGAAGACGAGATACCATGTAGAGTAACAAATTTATCCAGGGGACATGCATGGGAACATACAAGGTCTATGATTCGGATATCAAAGGTCAATTTTACTGGCATAAGCAAGGATTGAACAAGTATAGATAGCAGCTGCTATTTCGTGTTTTGGCATAGACTCGGAGATATTCTGAGATGCAGACAGATCCTTGAAGAATAGCGACAGCCGCCGTAGACAAGGTCGCGGAGATGTCTTTGTTCGAGTCTCCTCAACGCCGCGTTGCATGTTGCAGCAAGCACATCCACCTATATGCCAGATCTCCCGTAATCAAGTAACCTCACGCCCCCCTCGAGTCATTGTCCTTGTCCTCCCCATTCTGCTGGCCGTCCTTCTTGTCGCCAAACTCCTTCAAAAAGCGCTCCCTTGCCCGCTCATTGACAGCGTCGACATAGTCCTTGCGGTTGTTGACCGTCCTGCTCTCGCCCAGCGCCTGCGCGTTGCCCAAGTCCGCACCTTCAGCGCCCAACCCTACGCCCTGCCGGTACACGTGGGTGACGATGCTCTCAGTGCGCCCCTCGGCATTCGCTCCCAGGCCGCTGCCAGACGTCCAGCCCATCTTGGCGAGCATGCCTGCGCCCTTTGACGGCGCCGGGGCTTTTTCTTGCGCTGGGGGCTTGGCCTGGTCCTTCTTCTGAGGCCCTGGAGCGCTCTTGTCTGCGGCACCGGGGAGTGGCTTCTTTGGCTGGTTCCACTGCTCGCGGCGTTCCTTGGCTCTGTCGCGATATTGAGGCGCCGCGGCGTCGGAGGCGTCGCCACCGCCTTCGGGTTGTGTCGGCAGGGGGATGCCTCGTTTGCTTAATCTCTGGAGCGCGCTCTTGATGGACTGCTCATCTTGAAGCGTCTCCCTATGAAGTCGCGAGTTTTCATGACGACCTAGCTCGTCAAGGGACGTGAACTTGCGCATGCAAAGAAGACATTGCAGCTTTTCTCGGTCGGCATATGGAGTGATTGGCTTCTCGTCTTTCGGTTGCCTGTCAGGCTTGGCTGCAGGCATCGTGTCGCCGTTTTGCTTCTCTGGAGGGGGTGGTGGTGGAGGTGCGGAAGAGGGCGCAGGGGGTGCTGGTTGCGCTGGTTGCGCTGGCTTGGCTGATTGAGATGGAGGTGATGCTGAGTTTGCTTGAGAGCCTGAGGCATGCGCAGATGCCCCGGGAAACGCAAACTTGATGGGCGCTTCCTTCGCCTTTGAGTCTTTAACTGGCAGCTGTTTAGCAGCTGTCGCGCCAGACTCATTCGTGTGAATCTCTTCGTGCTTCTTCTGCCACAGGGCCATGTGGCCAGCCATTGCAGGAACTGCCTTTTTGGCAGCAGCAGGCAAGGGATCGTCTGCCTTCCTCTTCTTCTGTTTCTTGTTGTTGTTGTTGCCGCCCTGATCGCCGCCCTTTTGCTCTCCGTCTGCGCTGGCACTTCCCGGAGGCTCAGGCGCCAGGACCTTCTGGTTAGGATAGACTCGCAGATCGCGATATCGCACGCGGAGAGTCGGGTTGAACAATGGATTGAAGGAGAACTTCTCCATCTCGGGCGTGATCGCGCGTTCTTCCGGAACAAAGACCCCGAGATGGATATGAGCCACGGTGACGGGAGAGGCGGCAACGCTAAAGGATGGCAGCAGCTTGATCTTGGCCATGGCATCAACGGCATCCTGCAGAGTCCAAAACTCAGCAAAGCCGTATTTGACCGACTCATCCGTAATGGAATCGCGCATCAGAAATACACGGTGGAGCGACCCTGGACGTGCGCCTGTCCGGGCAGCGCGATCGGCTGGAGCGGTTGACTGAAGCTTTGAGCCTGGCGCCAGCTTCTGGCTGGCTGGATCAGGTTTCTCAAGCTCCAGACGCTTCATGTCCGCGGCGAACATTTCCTCGGTGACGTAGGCCATCAGAGGATACACTACCAAGATCTGGGTTGGTGCATCGCCGGCGTCAGCAGCGGGGATCAAGCTGACTTGCATCGCAGAGGCTACAAGTACGAGTAAAGTTAGCAGCCGTGGAGAGCCACGTTGACGGCATGGCGTGGGACGTACATAGAGGCGACGAGCCACAGCGTTTGCACTTTGTGCGAGAAGAGTAATTGTCGAAGCCGCACTGCGTCTTGGTCAGTTGTCATCCCCCTCCGTCAAGTCGGGATCAAGGTGTATACTTACAGGCTGGCATACCCATTGGCCGCCGGCGCGCGTGTCTCCGTCCGCCTTGGGATGGGCAAAGTGAATGAAGGCACTGCACTTGCCATCGGGGACCTCATCAGTCGCATGAGGCAGTGTGATGAGGACGTTTGGGAAATGATCGTCGACGAAGGCGGTTGCATGATCAACGTCCTCGAACTGGATAAACGCCCGACGTTTTCCTTGAACAAGCGTTAGTGGGTGTCGATGCGCACAAAGAAAATACAATCCCAGGGCACACATACCTTTGGCATACGCCAACCGGATATCGAGGACGGAATAGTCCTCGCAAGCCCGCGTAACGCCCTCTCGCAGCTGGATGTAGATTCTCGTTAGAAGACCCTTTCCCACGATACTTTCTCTCTCCCAGTCGACCACTTCAAGAAATACGGACCTCGCCTCTGCGGGGCAGCCCTTCGAAGATTACAGTATCACTAGGCAGCCCAGCATCTCCTAATCGACCGCCCTCTCTGGCGGGACTGCGGGAACGGCTCCTGCTGTAGTGATGCCCGGGCGGCGATCGCGACGAGTATCCCCTGTCGCGATATGAGGTCGCATGGTCGTAGTCTCTAGCCTGGTCATGACGTCCCCGGTGATAGTCATCGTTATACATTCTGCCCTGGTTGTCACGACTCCAGTCCGGAGGGCTCAGACTCGGCCTCGGCCTGGGGCGCGCGTCATGAGCGTCTGGGTAGTCTGGCGCTCGGTCGGCGCCAAAGGGAGGAGACTGGCGAGGCGGCCGAGGGCGATGGTCGCGCCGGTCCCACGCGTCGGCGTGCATGCCGTCGTCCCTGGAAGGAGACTGTGAATAGCCTCGTTGTCCCGTGGGCAAGTTAGCCGTCAAGCTCAATTCATCAGCCATTTTCTTTGGAGATCCTGGAGCCGGAGCCAAGGGAAAACGGGCCCCTCAGACTCCCATGAATGCGCGGGCCGTGTCTTTACCCTGCCGCGGTTGTTGGTGGTCGTGGTGGTGGCGGAAGTCTCTCGGTCGATGGCGGGAGTCGTGGTTGGATTCACGACGTCGGCCCCGATCTGGGGATCGTGCGTGATGGTCGTCGCGCATAACGACAGAGGGCCAGTCAGGCGCAAACTTTGGAGATGGGGAGAAGACGTGAGTGATGACGGTAGAAGGAGGTGAAAAGCGAGCGGAAGAGGATTGGCGATGGCTTCTCAATGCTCAAGGCGAAGACAAAGATAAATGACACCAAAGAGGTATGATGTTGCAACATCTAGAAGAAGAAGAGGTCCCACCAATTCAAGGTAAGGTAGAAGTTGAAAGAGCTAGTAGCTTGATGGCTGACTCAGCCAGCTGTAAAGAGGGGGGCTTACACAGAGGTACGAGTACTAGTACACAGACGCCAGCTCAATGGCTGCTGCGGGACAAGTACCTACTTACCTCTTTGACGCAACTCTAAATCATCGCAGACAGAATCGTCAATCCTCTTTTCTTCTTCATGCCATATACCTCACAATATAGCCAAGCTTCAATTGAACTCTCATATCTTTTGTGTCTGGTCTTCTCTTTTCGTACTTTTTCCACACTGACATCATTCCTCTTCCGATCTCGAGCGAACCTCTGCCTTGGATATACTGGCACCAGCTCCTCACTAAGCATCTCACTTCCTTTATACAAACTTCCTCCGAACCCAGCCATGACAGACACAAAAGACGACGATACAAACACCATCTGGCATCTCTCCGAGCAAGGCTGCTACGTCGCCCTCACACACGACCATCTCGACATCCAACAAGCCATAGACAGAGTCCGCAGCCCCGCAGCCGGCGCCATTGTCTTGTTTGCAGGTTTGAGCGCCCCTTTCACTCAGATGTCGCATCATCATCATCTTGATGGCTTGCTCTTGAACTAAATCATCATGTCCAGGAACTACAAGAGACAACTTTGCCGGCAAACCAGTCAAGGAACTCCAATACACAGCCTACAACAAACTCGCCCTCCGCACCATGCTCTCCATCTGCAAGGACATCCAGGCCAAGCACGGCCTCAAGGGCATCTCCATGATCCACCGCCTTGGGACGGTGCCCATCGGCGAGGAGAGCATCCTCATTGCCGTCTCGTCACCACATCGACAGGCTGCGTGGAGGGCTGGCGAAGAGGCTCTCGAAGCGTGCAAGGAGCGGGTCGAGGTGTGGAAGAGGGAGGAGTTTGAGGGCGAGGAGGGCGTCTGGAGGGCGAATCGGGATGGGGCCATTGGTCAAAAGGTGGATTCATGACGGGATGTGATGACGATGATGATGATGTTGATGATGATGATGACTTGCAGTTTGATGCTGCTGCTGCTGCTGCTGCTCTTTTGGTGGTTCTGCATTCCTCTCTATTCTTTGTTCATATCCCGTCTTTCTGAAAACGCTGTCTTCTAAATCAACCAGGCCAAGCATAATTCCATATCGCTATTCCTTTCTTTAAACACCCAGAAACACCTCCCCTTTCCTTCCGAAACATAAAGGAAACCGCCGCACAAGTTGGTATCTCCAATCTTTTCTCTTATTGCTCGTATAACGGCAAGGGTTCTGTGAGAAACTCAAACGGACACCGCGGCGGACATTCGGAATCGCGCTCCCACAGCATGACTATGTTCTCTCCACGTCAGTATAT
>LFMI01000604.1:24416-36962 GCA_001050175.1 Trichoderma parareesei | reverse complement strand
GGGAAGGGGGGGGGGGGGGCCTTGGAGGGGACGCGGAGGGACCACAGGGGGCTGCTTCGCTGGTTCAGCGCCAGGGACAGGGATCTTCCAGGGCAGCGGCAACCACTAAACAGCCCGCAACCGCTGGAGCGCCAAGCCGCGATGCGCTCCAGTGCCGGATAGAATCTCGCGATTGGATGCGGTGCATGTCGAGGCGATAACGATAAGCACGATGCTGACGATAACAGGAGGTTGAGAGGTGGACGCCTCACAGCCAGTGAGTGTCTCCTGCATGAGATACCAGTACTGTAAAGGCTCTGAAGCTGCCGGAGACGATATGACAGCGGATCTCATCCCCCTCCCCCCTCCCCCATCCCATTGTTTCTCTTTTTCTTCTGTTTTACCCTCATGCCAGCGATTTCCCGGCACCTGGCTCGGAACCAAAGACGACCGGGCTAAGGTAGCAGCACTTCGTAGGCCCTGCATCGGAACATGGCGACGGACCAATCATCAGCCCACATGGCCAACCCTCTGGCTGGCGATGGCACTGCAGACACGCCGCATGGCGAGGTCAAGCCGCAAACCCTCGTGGCCCGAGTTGGCCACATGCATGCCACTGCTCGCTTCTGCAAATGATCAAAGACATGTCCCCCCTTCGGACTGATAAGCGTGCATGAGGCGCGCAATGGAGGTGCGGAGTATTATAAGTTCGAACGATTTTGGCTCACACGAAAGGGAGGCACCATCTTGGCCTCTCTTTGCGCATGCTTCTCAATTCAAACGCCGGGTTCTTCGTGGGTGCGACTTCGTGGGTGTACCATGCAGGACGCCGAGTCCATGTTCAAGTGAGATGTGCTTGTATGAGTTGCTGTGATGCGATGCGGTGCGATCCTTACAATTGCTTGATATGAGGATGTCGTGGGACTCGTCGCACTCCGGGACAGTAGCTACCCGGCAGTCTACGGTGTAAAAGGGACATCAGACGCATCTTTTGTGCTCTGTTCCTCGAAACAAGGGCTGCTGATCGTCCGAAGCTGTGATACCACTTCATCTGATCAGCTGAAAAGAAGTGGAGAGCCCGCCCGGTTCGGCCCAGCCTTGGCGCGTGAGGTCATAATCACCAGCCAGTCGATGAGCCCAAGCACCATCATTACCCTGAGCTTCCTATTACACACTGTTAGGGCCCTAAAAAGGACAAGCGGCGATGGGGGGAAAAGGTGTCGTCGTTGGTCGATCAGCTGCCCAGGCACATCTGAATCTCAGATGAAATCTTCGTGCCCCAGTAGGTAGTCGAAGGATTACCTACGGAAATAAGGCAGTCAGGTTGGCCGCTCTCTGACAAGAATGCTCGGAATGCTTCGCGATGTCCCGCCAGCCAATTGCCCGAAGAAGGGCGGATCCTCCTTTCCCCTCTATATCTTGCAGAGCGGGACATTTGACAACCAACTATGGCCATGCATCAAAGACTATTGTGTTTCGGTATGCCGTTCTCCGATGCTTCACCTTGGCCCCGATGCCCTCTGCGATGCACGGAGGCTACGGAAGAGCTCAACCTCGATTGTGACAAAATGGGTCTCCTATACGGCCCGTGTACGCTGTTGGTGGCTTCAGCTGAAGAGAACACACCCCAACGTCATTCATGCGAGGCGCCACCAGCTTGAGGGAACATGCACCGAAACATCGAAGAAACATCGAGAACACAAAACAGGCGAAGCCACCACGTGTCGTGAATGCTGGCCGTTTCATCCATCCTCGCCATGCAACTCGACCGGTTGAGACGGTTGTGTTGAAGGCGAGGAAAGTCTCGAGAGCGACAATAAGTAGGAACGCCTGATACCGTGAATCTGATAATCAGGATATGTTCTCGGAAATAGGCCAAGCTCGAGTCAGAGTGGAAAGATTTCGTACCCCCCGAACGGGGAGGAGAGGGAAAAGCGTTGCCTTGTTTGAACAGATTGAACAGCTCCTCCGGTGAGCGTCGTGATTGTCCTTGCACCTGAGGTATGAATGAGCTCACAAAACATTGCCAAGGTTGATCTGCCGTACTGCAGGGCAATGGGCCTTGTGAACACGGCGTGCATGTGTCGAAGGAGATTGACGAAAATTATGTCATATCTACGAAGTACGGGGTCCCGAAATACTGGAGTTCAAGCTTTGGTAAGAAGGTGAGCTAGAGATCATGCTGGAGAGGATCGATGGGGATTGTGTCATACCTACCGAGTATGGGGTATAGGGGTAAGGATAGCTAGCCAATGTTGGCCAAGAGGCGTGCTCCCATCGGTATGTGTCTATGCACCATGTATGCTGGCATGCGTGCATCGAGAAGCAAGGCACCGCTCGCGACTTAGAACAGCCGCACGCAAGGACCACCGCGGCCAGGTAAGGTATGGGACTATCCCGCGAAAAATGCTTGGTAGTTAGTCGTCGATCCCTAGGCTCAGGCCGCAAGAATGGCTTAAGCCATCCCATCTGGTAGCGTCGATGGCCAAACAAAGACTGCTGAAGCGCGCATCTTCGGGAGGTTGGATCTCCGGTCGAGGGTCGTCTATTGACCCGGGCCAATCACAGGCGGCTCGCCACGTCTTCCGAAAGGGACAGGCCAAAAGCCTCCTTGACCGAGCGCTGCTGCGTGACATAACCGACAACCCAGTTCCTCGGGAGGTGGCTTCTGGAAAGGAGAGCTTCCGTCGAGGCTGTCGCCAGAGGGCTGCATCCAGCCGGTACAGGCTCTGGCCTTGTGTTCTGACGCAAGTGGACAGTCATGCGGAGCGCTCCCATTGGGTCTAGCGCGCGGATGGCTGGCAGGGGAAGCTTTGCCAAATCCTGCAATACTCGGAGCGCAGATCCCTGCGCCAGCTGTTAAGCCACGCTTGTACCGCCAAGTACCGCCGCTGTGTGGCCCAGCGGCGACGGGGGCGGAGCAGAAGCTCCGTTGTGCCTTGTATCCTGCCCTGCACGCAGTGGCTTGCGCGTTATCTCTTGCTTGGTCATCGGTTGATAGGTGCGATATCACGATCAGAAGGCATCCGAGGGCTGAAAAAAACAAGAGATGCTGCTGCGGTGGGCACTCACAAGGGGGGAGAAGCGCGCAGAAGCAGGGAGAAGCAGCTCCTCCAAGCCCGAGGCTGGCCAGTCTGGGTCTCTGTCTCAGACGAAAATCAATTCAAGGCAAGACGGCCGAGAACGAACAGCAGCATCGCCGTTGACGGGGGTTTGGCGGCTACACAAGGCACAGAGCGACGGGCGGCAGGTACCTGCAAGGACATTTTGAAATCAGATATATCTTTCAGCCGACATCTCGACGAGCACAAACAAGAAATGGTCAAGCCACTGCTTTCGTGCGTCCGTGAGGACATCTCAGCATCGGCCACGGCTCGATTCACGGCCTGCGCCACGGCGAGCTACTACTAGTACCTGGACGGTACTTGGCCGCGCCCCCTAGCACTAGCAGGCTGGCTGTCTCTCCGCATCGAGATCGCGATCTCCCGTTCAGAATCCGATGGATTCAAAAGTTACAGATCGAGGTGGAAGCACTAGCCCGGCCATGCGTTTTTTCGCTTCAGGATGGGCCTGGGAACCTTCTGGCCCCGAGAGGCAGAATAAATATAAGCGCAGAGCTATGTCTCGTCGACCTCAGCGCATCTGCTTCATCTTCCTCTGCTGGACGAATTCCTGCCTGCATACGTCACTTTGTTGATACCGGGCTTGAGCTTCTTCATACCTTACCTGAAATACCTACTTAGTACTCTAATCTATTTCCCGTTTGAGGAACAACGACAGCGGCTGTTTGGCATCGCTTTCCGTTTTCGTCTGTTTGCGGCAATCCTCCCTGGCCGCATCACGCAGGAGCCCACCAGCCATTTCTCGCTCGTACCATCAACAGCTCATATTTCCATCTCTGACGCCGAGCTTGTTCTACTACCTACCTACTCATCTACCTTACACATACTCTCTACTCTTATTAGTTGTTTAATTCATTAATCGTTGCCGCCTCTTTGCAGTCTCTGAGCTGCATATCACCTGGTCGAATAACCTCGACGACAGTGCCTTATAACACAATCTATCATTGGACGAAAATGACTAAGAAGACAGAGGTCGGGACCAAGCAGGAGCGGTCGCAGAAGGACAATCGCCAGGTACTTTTTTCTTTCATTCTGCTGCCCGTCAAAGAGTCTTCATCGGCGTGCTAACTCTTCCAAGTCGGGGCGATCGCATGACGAGAACAGAGAGCGAGCATTCATAGCAGCCTCGCGTCGGAGAGATCGAGACTTGGATGCGCGACTCAAATCTGCCCTGGACGCCAGTGAGATACACAAGAAGCGGACGGGGAAAGCCCTCCGGATCACCCGCGAGATTGTCGAGAACGAGGAGATGTACGAAGAGGAGGAGCCCGAGCTGCACCGCCGCAAGGTCTTGGGTGTCCCCTCTTCGGCGGGCGGTCCGCAGCCCGACCCGGGCAAGCGGGTGTGCGAGCTGATAGCGTCGTCCGACCAGGAGTGGCGGCAGAGCGCTATCAACATGCTGTTCGCACGCTCCTTTCCCAAGTACGAGCAGCAGGCCCAGACTATGAACACACAGACCATCAGCAACCAGTGGTACCAGCCACAGCCTGCGATACAGCATTCGCCGGCGCAAACTTCGGAGATGGTCTCCTCTCCTGATGTGCAAAGACACTTTTCTTTGCCCATGATCTCTACATCCCACATGGTGGAACGGACCCCTAGTCTACCGGTGCAGTCTCCCTGGATGGACCGAGCGTCGCACATTGTACCAACTTCACCACCGCTGGCACCCCCTGCTCTGGCGATGGGACATACTCCTGAGGGAAGCCCCGAAGGGCGGACCCCTGAGACGACGCAGATGGCCGGGATGATGCACGCCTCTCCACCATCGCAGTATATGGACTTGTATTCTCAGTCCGTGGATTCAGGATTTAATACCCCGTCAGCCGAAATCCTGGGCGATTTTGATTTCTCACCAACCACCGAGACGGACAAGTACTCGTCCGAGTCACCGATTACTCCGGACGACCTCATCTACCTCAACCCAGCACAATTGCATACTTTGTCCCAGGTGCACACAACATGTGCTTGCGATCCAGCTTGGAATCAGACCTGCAAGGCCTGCAAGGGTGATTGGGATCCTCTGCCATGGGACTAAAGAGCGATTATAATGGCGGACCAAAAATCTCTTGTGTCAATTGCATAGTAGCTTGTACGACCAGCAATCTATTATCGAGTTTCCGCAACTACACTGGATTCGGCTTTATCCATTCGGATAATGTTACATATTTTCGACACCTAGGGAAACGAAGAGTACATAAAGCATTTGCATATCAACAGCAGTTTTCTTTCTCTACTACATTCGATGGCCCTGCTTTCTCTCATCCCTTATAACCTACCTCTTTTCTGTCTCTGATATGCTTTTACTCCATTTCCCCAGTTAAGGTAGAGATTTTTTTTATCCTGGCTCTCTCAGCTGTATCTTGATTTTGGCGGTCTTTGTTGGGCGTTTGGGGGTTGGATGGTTTGGTTGACATGGCATCACGACGAAAAAGGGAAACTAGAGGAGGGCGTCGAGTTGTTTCGTTGCTTCGGTAGTATTATAGGTCTCGGTTCTTCCTTCGGATACCCGGTGCAAGTTGAATAAACTGCACGCACCTCGCAATCACTGCAACGTCTCTCATGTGCATCCTCGTGATTGACAATTGCATAAAATTCAACCTGCGTAATCGTTTTCCTTATTTACCCGAATTAGTGATACATGCTGTCACACAGTGACACTTGCCACGCACATCCCACCAGCAAGCCAAAGAGACCTTTTCCTCACGAGGTCCGAGATTGTCGCATCCAGTCCGCAGTCTCAGCCGCAAAATGACGTCTGTTCTGCCATGCGTCGTAGCTTCCCACTAACAGCCGGCATCAGAGACCCCTGACCGCAGAGCTCTCGATTGGCCCCTCACAAGCTTCTTCCAGCCGTAGGTAAGCAAGCGTTGAACCCCTCATCATCCCTGCGTTGCAATCGATCTTTCCAGTCCCTTCGCATGACGCTCATCCTGCTGCAGCGGCACGTCAAGCTACCTACCTGATCGATGCCATCTATTTTACAGGGTCCTACTAAACCTCCGCGGCAGCAGCTTCCCTCAGCTTTCTTGCCACTTCTAACTTGGTTCCTTCTTCCACTTCTCCTTCCCCAAACTCAATTTCAATCGCAGCTTCATATCGCGTCATTCGCAAAAAAGACAAAAAAAAGTGTCATCTGATTCGAATTGTCCGGACTTTTGCACTTCCACCCCCATTGCCATACTACCATCAAAAACCCCCCCTTTCCCTGCAAGCTCCGTGTAATTGAGCACCGACCGGCCGGAACTCTCTGTCTCCGATCTCGTGTTTGCGTTGCAGAGAGGAAAGACCACCTGACCTGGCCTACGACACTCTTCCTTTTTTTTCCTCTTTTGACGATTTGCGCCTCGGTGTGAGGAGACACAAGCGATCCAGAATTCGCAGCTGCCTTGAGAAGCTTGTTCAGGCAGCACCAGCCAAAATCACTCCGGGCGAGAGAAACATAAATATCTACTTCGCCTTAGTCATTTCTCCGATTCACTTTCATCATTTCTTCTCTGCTACAGGACAATCTCTTGTTTCTTCTCCTCCTTGTCTCCTGACAGCGGCCAATTGCATGCTAATTGGGGACACGACGGATCGACGCTACATTCCATTGCTTCAGTCATGGATCCAAAGGAAAAGTTCTACCGTCACTTTCGTGACAGCGTCGACGGTAGGCTGCTCTTGCTTCTGCTTCTGCTTCACGCTCACACAATGCACGTTCGTCACATATCGCACAATTGCTGACGGGTCTTCCATTCTGCTTTCGCAGCTCTTCAGGATCAGATTGATCAATTGACTCAGCTATCCTCCATCGGTGGCGAGCGTCAAGATGCCACAGACAACATCCTCGCGGGCATCAGCAAGCTCCAGAATGAAGTTGCCGATGCCGCCGAGTTCACGCCCGCATACGACCGACGCCAGTATTCAGATGTCTGTCCTCCATGAGAGCTCCTGTTGTGTGAGAGAAGCTAGACTGAGCTGACCGCCATTCGTGCTACAGGCAATCAAAGGCCTACAGGATAAGCTTAACGAGACTCTTGCCAAGTTTGCACCCAAGACGAGATTCCAGTTTAGGCGCACTGGAACAGACCACATCGACATGGGCGCACCGGAGAACGACCCGCGCTTGAACCCGGGCAGTCTGTCTCGACGACCGCGTAGTCCAACGACTGCTCCGGGTGCAGCCAGGAGCATGGCAGAGGAGAACCGGGATATCGTGGGCGATCTGCCGTCCACGGGGAAGAATTACAACGAGGAGCTAGCCAAGCCAGATCTCGCGTCCATCCGAAAGCCCAGCTTCTCTGCCGCGCAAAGTATCGACATCTCAGACCATGACGGCCTCCACATCATTCTTCCGTCCTCAGCGTCGCGGGCCACAGCAGCGGGCTGTTTACGAAACCTCAAAAACTGTGTCATTGACCTTTCGATACCCACAGCCCAGGGCACACCATTCCCGGGTCTTATACTGAAGGATATCGACAGGTGTCTTATTGTGGCAGGCAGAGTGAACGGGCCTATCCATATCAACGACGTGACCAACAGCATTCTCGTCGTTGTAGCGCGACAGGTTCGAATCCATAACTGCAAGAACGTCGATATCTACTTGCACTGCGCCAGCCACCCAATTATCGAAGATTGCTCGGGCATGCGCTTTGCTCCTTTGCCGGAGTATTATGTACGTGATGACGATCCGTCGACTTCCTTGTTCGTAGAGCGATTGCATCGTGCTGACACTCTCGATATAGCTGACGGAGGCCGACAAATCGATCGAGAATCAGTGGGATCAAGTCGATGATTTCAAGTGGCTGAAGACCAGCCAGAGTCCGAATTGGACGACCCTCTCCGAGGCCCAGCGGCTTTCCGACGAAGTGTGGACGAAGATTGTGCCGGGCCAGCCGGGCATTGGTGTCGAGAAAGTCCTGGCCAAGGTTGGAATCCCGCCCAAGTAAAGCTGTTGTAAAAAGTGGACGCGGGCTATTGTATCGTCGAGCCCTGCGTAAGTTAGGTATTGCGAATAGCTAGCAGCTCGAATGAAAATGATCGCGCTGTGATTCAAGAAGCTGGGTTCAAGGGAGACCCTTCACAGCTCCATTTTGTCACCGCCAGCGTATGCATCCTTGCTAAACTGTACGCCGTTTTCGCGAAGCTTCTCCAGCAAGGCCCGCTGCAAGCCGATGCGTGTCTCGAGTTCCTTAATTTCGGCCATTTGCTCTTCGATGGAGCGATCCATGTCTGGCAATGCGCGCACCTGGGCTCTGGCGTGCTGCAGCTTGTGCTTGAGCTTGTCGGTAGCGCCAGGGACGTCCTTGAAGGAGAGCTGCTGGCCGCTGCTGCTTGGCCCACCGGGCGTAGCTCCTGTCGTGATGCCAGACGAAGACTGGAGTCCGGCGCGGACCTTTGCGAGGACAATGGACAGCTCGGACAGGGCGTCGAGGTCGTCTGGGGACAGAGTGGGAGGGAGGGCGAGCGCCGGCAGTTCTGAAGCCATGCTGGTGGTGGCGATGGTCGAAGAGATGGAACGAACGGATAATGGTTGTGCTGCCAAGATCGGAGGTTTGCGAGGAGATGTTACCAATGCGGAGGACGAGTTAAGAATGGCGATGGATATTGGCTGGCAAGGCTGGAAACGGCATGCCCCGGTTGATTGGCTGTGAAGGAGGTTTTATTCTGGTTCCGAAAGCGGGTTGACGAAAGAGAGTCGATGAAAAGCAAAGCAAAACAAAGCAAAGCAACGGCACCGCACAAGCACTGGCCTACCTATGAGAGGAGCGGCCAAGGAGCAAAACGGACCGATGCACGGGAGGGCCTTGTCTTAGCGTAACCGTGCTGTAATAATAATACTACAGTAGGGTAGATAGGAGCTGTTGCTTGTTATCGCTGCAGAATAACGTTAGGTGGTGATTTGAATGAGTGAGCAATGACATCGATAGCGGCTCGCAGCCTATCAATCATCAACCCCACCATCCGAAGACTCTTAGTCCAGGTGGGATGTTTTCCAGGTTTCTGCCGCGTCAAAAAGATTGACCTCGTCTCTCCCCTCAAATCACGCACCTAAACAGCCTCCTCTTCTCTGCGACTTGCTTCTCATCCTACCGATTCAGACAATTGATTGAGATTGAAATCTAGTTGATCTTGCCCTCACCATGTCCAAGACAGAGCAAAAGGCCTGCCTCAGTACGTCTCCTCCTCCATCTCCTCCATCTCTGCCCTCTTCTCCCTCTCGACGACCACAACCTCAGCACAAGCCATTGCCCAGCCATGCCTTTGGCTTCCATCAGCCAGTTGTGCGTCCCAGCTTGCGGCGTGTCAACTCGGCGCCTGCAGCACTCCGCACTGGCTCGTCGCCCGGTCGCCCAGATTACATCCTTACCTGCTGCTTCGTCCTGGTCTATCTCGAGCTCGGGTGGCTAACTCTTGCGCTGTTGCGCTCCCATAGTCGTCATTGATGGCTGGGGCATCCCGTCCGACGAGAGCCCCAAGGATGGCGATGCCATTGCGGCCGCCGAGACCCCGGTCATGGACGAGCTCTCCAAGAGCGAGACGGGCTTCACCGAACTCGAGGCCTCGTCGCTGGCGGTCGGACTGCCCGAGGGCCTAATGGGCAACTCCGAGGTCGGCCACCTGAACATTGGCGCCGGCCGCGTCGTCTGGCAGGACGTTGTCCGCATCGACCAGTCGATCAAGAAGGGCGAGTTCGACTCCAACGAGACGATCAAGAAGACCTTTGAGGGCGCGGCTAGCGGCAACGGACGCCTGCACCTCTGCGGCCTGGTCTCCCACGGCGGTGTTGTAAGTTGGCTCACCACTCGAACAACTCGTGACTGACAGCCTCGGAACAAACTAACACGCTGCACAGCACTCGAAGCAGGAGCACCTGTACGCCCTCCTCAAGGCCGCCAAGAAGTACAATGTCCCCAAGGTCTTCATCCACTTCTTCGGTGACGGCCGTGATACCGACCCCAAGTCCGGTGCGGGTTACATGCAGGAGCTGGTCGACTTCATTAAGGAGCTTGGCCTTGGCCAGATTGCCACCGTTGTTGGCCGATACTACGCCATGGACCGCGATAAGCGATGGGAGCGCGTCGAGGTCGCTCTCAAGGGTCTCGTTCTGGGCGAGGGCGAGGCCAGCGAGGACCCCGTCGCTACTGTCAAGGCACGATACGAGACGGACGGCAACAATAACAGGGATGAGTTCCTCACTCCCATCATCGTCGGTGGTGACGAGAGCCGCATCAAGGGTAAGTTTGCTAGAGAGACCTTTCCTTTCGGAGTTGAGGGGCTGACACTCGATAACCAGACGACGACACCGTCTTCTTCTTCAACTACCGATCCGATCGCGCACGACAAATCACCCAGCTGCTCGGTGATGTCGATCGATCTGTCCTGCCCGACTTCCCCTACCCCAAGATCAAGACGCTTGTGACCATGACCCGATACAAGACGGACTACCCCTTCGATGTCGCCTTTGAGCCCCAGAAGATGGACAACGTCCTGGCCGAGTGGCTCGGAAAGCAGGGCGTGGAGCAGGTCCACATTGCCGAGACGGAAAAGTACGCCCACGTCACCTTCTTCTTCAACGGCGGTGTCGAGAAGGTCTTCCCCCTCGAGACCCGCGACCAGGACCAGGACCTTGTGCCTTCCAACAAGTCGGTTGCGACCTACGACCAGGCTCCCGAGATGTCTGCGGACGGGGTTGCCGACCAGGTTGTCAAGCGCCTTGGGGAGCAGAGGTTCCCCTTTGTCATGAACAACTTTGCTCCCCCGGACATGGTGGGCCACACCGGTGTCTACGAGGCCGCCATCGTCGGCTGTGCCGCCACCGACAAGGCCATCGGAAAGATTCTCGAAGCCTGCAAGAAGGAGGGCTACATCCTCTTCATCACTGCCGACCACGGCAACGCGGAGGAGATGAAGTTCCCCGACGGAAAGCCCAAGACCAGCCACACCACCAACAAGGTGCCCTTCATCATGGCCAATGCCCCCGAAGGCTGGAGCCTCAAGAAGCAGGGCGGTGTCCTGGGCGACGTCGCCCCTACCATCCTGGCCGCCATGGGGCTGCCCCAGCCTGAGGACATGACGGGCGAGTCGCTCCTTGAGAAGAACCTCAAGAGGAGCGCTGAGGAGTAAGCATGTTATGAGCTTACCTACTTTATGATGATGACACGAGGCGGATGAAGCAAAGAAAGAGACGACTACAGCAAGAAGACTTGACAGATACAGAGACTACGCGGGCATGATTCAAAAGAGGATACGAATAGAATAAGATGGGCAGGCTGCATATATTAGGATAGAAACAGAAGCATCAAATCAGAGAATATCACGATCAAGTTCCATGTGTGGCGGTGCTGTATTACTGTGCCGTACTGACATGGGCCCCGGGGCTCCTGCTGCGGGTGATTGTCGCAAGATGACAAGGTAAGGCAGCGACAGCTGGGCATATGTACATACCCACACATATTACCTAGCCGTGTCTGTTCCTGGTGCCATGCATCTCAGCCCTATCATATGCTGAGCATGTGACTTACCTTATCCATGTGGCATCTCGGTTTGGACCCTTGGACCCTTGGGAAGAGAAGCTTTGCTGCAAGCTCCCAACTTTGTCGTGATTGTCTCCAGGAGCATTTCCTCCGGCGATCCCCCAAGGGAGTGTGGAAAAGCACCTTTGGGCGTCGAAGAACAAGATGGGAATAGCCTCCCTCTTGCGGAGACGGAAGCTGCCCAGGTAGATCATGCCTGAGGTTGGATAGACTGCCCGTCCTGCAGCTACTGTATGTACCAACAAAGGGTGGGTAGACAGTACATACTCGTACAGTAGCGTGGGGGTGAAGCGAAGGAGAGAGTTGACCAACTCTTCTGACGATGGGAATAAAGCTTTGTAAAGTGGTCCAGCTAAGCTTATCTTCTCGAGATTGCCGCCATCGTCCCAGATCTGTCTTCTTCCCAATGATCTGGGTGACGGGTGGCGGCGTGTCGGCGATCGTCTGGTGCAAGGTCAATCAGGGTCCTGCCATGTCAAAAGAGGTGGCAAAGAAGCCCCGGTGGCGAGCAAACAGGCAGCGGGAACAGAATGTCAGAATGCGAGATCACGAAGTTTGTCCGCGTGGAGTTTTCGATATTCCAGAATAGTAATCGTATTGCAATAGCGCCGCTCCATCCCACGGCGAAGCTTTTCCCCTGTCCTGACGAGAACCGCTGGACGCAACCTCTTGACGAATCGGGGCGGTTCCTGGGGGCCCTGACCGACGCGTGAGGATGCGACTATTGTGTGTCTCGACTAAGTTCGCCAGCCGCGACATGTCTTAGATCTGGACGGCCGCCCTTCGATCTTGACGAACTGCAGCGCTAGCTCAGATCGAAGGGCGGTCCTGTCCTAAGGCATGGCCTCTAGAGAAGCACTGCCTGTACGACAGAGACACGATACCGTGACTGTGGCACCGCGTGTATTCCATGTGTGAGAGCT
>LFMI01000604.1:13640-24354 GCA_001050175.1 Trichoderma parareesei | reverse complement strand
GGGGGGGGGGCGCTTGCCTGTTTCGAGAAGAAGGGGGACACAAGTTGAGCAGATGGAGAGGATGGAGATGCGATGGCAACGGGATTCACAGGGGCTTCGCCTCATTTGACCATTATCCTGCCATCTTGCCAACTTTCCGTCGTCTGAGGGCATTCCGGCCTGCCAAAGCGGAGCCCATCCTCGGGGCCGGCGCGTCTGACTGCGAGTTGGTCAGCGGGGCCGTATGTCGGCGATGCCGCCACGTGATCCGCCGCCTCTGGCTCCAGCAAGTGGAAGCGCTTCGACGGATGGCGAGGCGACGGACCCGCGTCATTGTGGCCTAAAACGCGGCAGCAAACTTGCTGTGGACAGGGGAAGCGGTGGAGTTTTGGCAGCCCGTGAGGTGCGCTTCCTCCAGGGACGAGGCCGATGGATGCCGCTGCGGGCGCGCTCATCATGCATGCGTGCGCCCAAGGGTGAGAACCACCGATAAGGGTCTCCGTGCGAAGTGCGTCTCTCGTCACCGTCATTGAGGATGCGGATGAGCAATAGACGAGCATTGCTTCCTTCGCGAGTGGTTGAGCGGAGTAAAGGCTGGAAATGGTCAGAGGGGAATACGGATGATGAGCACGACTCGTCGCTTGAAGCTGGTGAGTCCCATGCCCTGCCGTGCCATGCCGCGCAGCAGTCCCTACTCGTTCGTGCTCTGCCGTCAACAGCTGGGTCGGAGGCAGCGCCCGTAAGGACCACGATGGAGAGGCATGGAACCGCACTGCCTTAGCACAAGATTGGCACCGGGCGCTATCTACATACGGAGCACCAGGACCACCCACACCACCACCACCTTGCGTTGCGAGACAGGCCCGTCCAGACCCATGGACAACCCTTGCCGCGCATGCAACCATAGGTTCTAGACAAGAGACTTTGTCTGGCGGGAGACGTCATAGTGGCGCCACAAATGTAGCCCGTTGGCGAGACTGGCTTCCTGGCTGAGCTGCTGGTGGATGGACCAGTTTGCTAGTCAAGGGTTCCGACCGCGGGAGAGCGATGCATCGCATCTCGATGAGCGCTTGGCTCGCTAGCGACTGGAGGGCTCTGGACCGCATGGCTGGAACAGGTACCTGTAATACGAGTATTCTGCATGAGCAGCCATGTCTGCTAGCCCATGAGGCCGTGCTCGATACATATTGCGAGGAGGCTGGCGGTGACTCTGGCGGCGATGGCTGCATGAGCACAGAGAAGAGCGGAGGAGCTGGCTGGCAGCGAGACCAAGAATCCAGTCTGTACGGCGGGCTTGTTGCAGCAATAACGGGAAGCTCAGATACTCGTAGTGACCGCCCGGTGCAGTACCGCGTCTCGGATCAAGTTAGCTCCGAGGGCTGACCCCAGGAAACGGTTTGTTCGATGCCAGCCAAAAACCAAGATCTACACCCTCCAAGCCTTGCGACTGCGTCCCCGCAAGCCGGCGGTTGGCCATGGATGGGCGTCCCACCAGTGGACGAGCAGCAGGCCAAGGAACTCGCGTATTTGACACGCTGCCGGAACAGGCACAGGGATTATTATTAGGCGGGCACGAGGAGAGAGACGGACTGACAGAGAGAGAGAGAGGCTGGAAGCGAAGAGAGTACATCGGAACCCACCGTACAGCACCTGTTCTCTACTGTGACTGGCGTGACTACCCAGGCACCTTGTGCAATATAGCCGACAGTACCGCTGCTGATTGAGAGCATCAGGTTATGACTGCAGTTGACTCGTTCTTGAGGCGCCGTGGATGGCGGATGGGCTGCTCAAGAAATCACCCAGGCGGAATCACCAGACATTTTTCGGTTGATCTTCTTCGCTTTACTTGGGTGCTGCTTAAGTAGTACCTGGTAGCAGGCCGCTACGAGTACAGCTCCAGCTAAAATACAGAAGGTACGGGCTAAGTTTATAGCTCAGGTAGGTATGTACAAAGTGTTGCTGCTAGGTAGGTACCTGGTAGTGGTTCAATCGTCCAGGGTTGCAGCTCCGACGCGACCTCCATCACACAGCGCGAGGCTGCAGAAGCGACAAGAAAGGGCCTGTGGACAAGGAACGAAACCACACCATAATATGTAATATGTACTGCGTACATATGCCGTTTTCCAGCTCTGCACCGTGCACCGGGACGCAATGCAAGCTTCTCGCTAGTGACACGCCCCTCTGGGAGTGACGGAGCAGATACTGTAGTGAGCAAGACCCTGATTTGCATGGTGTGCCTTGATGCTGCTGCCATTGCACCGATCCCAGCGCTCTGCGTCCCGGCGAGCGAATCGAAGCCTCACCGCGCCATCAGCCCGCACCGACGGCGGCTCGCCACCCAGCACGTCGTTACGATTTTCAATTTTTTCCATCCTCGCCATTGACAGCGGACAGAACCAGAAAAGTCTCCTCCACCCCAACTTTACCCTCTCTGGTCAATCGCACCTCGCATTTGCCTCCATCGACCCTGCGAGCGCCACTGCAGTAGGGCTGGCCTGGGGAGTTGATAGCATATGTATGTACATCGTCGAGCCCTCAAATTTTTCCCTTGCAGTTCCTTTTTGGCCTGCTACCCCCCTCGCCTAGGTACCTACATAGTAGGTTCTAGGCACAGTACTGCACCGGCTGCCACGCACACGCACACGCCCCTCCCCTTTCCTCCCTCTTCCTCATCCACAGCCTCACCACGGCGATCAAACCTCAAATCATATCTGTACAGTGCATACATCGCCTGGCCCCGTCGATACCCTACGGGGCCGTTTTCGAACCACTTCTTCCCTCAACCGTACCTCGAATCACTTACAACTACTACCTTGCTTTCATCATCCTTCTTCCCTTCGCTTCTACGCTCCTCCTCGCTGAATATCTATCCGGCGACATCATCATCGCCCCGACCGAGCTCAGCAGACGTGAGCCCAACGCACACGCCTTTCTGGCAGTCGCATTTCCACGGCTTTCAACAGGGAGAGGCTGCCCGACTGGCGGAGCCGGTTCCGAACCCGCATTCTCGCCTGTCAACCCAGTTGTACCACGGATTGGCGACGCAAATAGCTGCAAAGAGCTGGATTGAGCCGGTTCATCAATCACGCAAACCTGACTTTCTCCTCCAATCCGCTGGTGTACACGATCTCCGGCCACCGACAGGGTCCAAGGCGACAGCAATCGGCGGCTTCTTGGTTTCGATTCAACCAGAGTCTTGTCTCGCATCCGTACCTCGCCACATACTCAAACCTCGAAGTTTCGCCTTTTTCGCTGGATTTCCATCCGTACACGAATCTTGGATAGAGCCGACATTTTCTTCTCCTCATCTTTCTGCTTCAAGCCCCTTTACTCAGTTCCATCTCCTGGCGCAATAAGCGCTTTCTTCCTCCTCATTGCGCATCCCTGGGCTTTCTACCAAGCTCATTTGGTTTCCTGAGGTCAGTTGGCCGAAGTTGTTGCGGCCCTCTCTTGCTTATGCCGTTCGATCGATCTCGATCGCCCACGGTACCCCGGCAATAACACGCCACTTCTTGTTGCCCGACAAAACTGGCCTTGACACAAGGTCCCAGCAGCAGCCAATTCTGCTGTCATAGGCACTCGGCCTGCACAAGTATTAACCTATTGACAGTGCCTTTACAGTACACGACAAGGCGACCGACGGAGCGTTGCTGCGTGGCTACGTCACAAGCTCCGTCGCTTCACCTACTTGGGACCCTTGAAGAACTAAACGCCGTAACCGCCTACTTCGAGCCAAGAGTCTCTTGCTCGGCAACTGGAGAATGGTTCTTTGACTAGACTGATCACAACCGCCGCCAGATCCTGTGTGCGCTCTCCAGCTTGACAACAATGCAGCCGAAAAAGGGCAAATCCCAAGAACCACTCCTTTCGTCGACCGGCCACCCTCTTCCCCGACGAACATCGCCGGAAAACTCAATCACCTTACGACACCATCAGCTCGCTCGCGATGCCTCCCTAAGGGCGAGCCGTGGCTCGGCTCCGCCGAAACAGACTAAGCAGGATACCTCGTCACCCCGTCGAGCCTCATCGGGGGAGAGCCACGAGACCGGCCAGAGCGACGCCAACAATTGGTTCGACCAGTCCAACCAAAACCCAACAGCTACCTTTGACAACAACACCATGGATGGTAAGTGTGTGTTTGTGGGATGACACGCTGATAGAGTAGTTAACAATGTTTCTCGACACAGTGGAGCCGCCCTTTTTCCAAAAGGAATCCGATTCTTCGAATGAAGAAAAGCCAGACCAATCCCCACCATCTGTGCCCAGAAACCTGTCCAATGCCCGCAGCAGCAGCGCCGATGACTACCGAAGCGTCATTGACGATCTCACTGTTGAGATTCAGAAGCTCAAAGAAGAACTGAAGCGCTACAAGCAGCGTGGCCCGGATATGCTTCGTAAAGATAAGCTCTTTGAGATTAAGATGCATGGCTTGCCGAAGAGGAAGAAGCGCGAATTGGAGGCTACGCTTCGAGATTTCGCAGCGGGTCTATCGGGAGATTCTCCGGAGACCACCTCGTCCCAACGCAACAAGTCATCGTCCAGGCATGCCACGCGCGAGCGCATGTACTCGGGCTCGAACTCCCTGTCGCAGTCCAAGCATGCCTCGTCATCGTCCGGGTCCAATACGCGACCCGTCGATTCAGCCTATGCCTCCATGTCCACCGGGGCGGGCTCATCCGGGACCTCGCTGAACAGGCCACAAGGGGGCTCGCGGTTTAGGACAAACGACCAGAAAGTCGAGAACTACTTGCGCGAGATTCCCGAGGGACTGTATCCACGGCTTGTTCCCATGACGGAGAAGGAAAAGAAGAAGCTCGTGGTCCGACGCCTTGAGCAGATATTTACGGGTCAGATTTCCGGCAAGCATTCGAGAAAGAATCAAACTGCCGAACCACCTCCCGGATCTGTCCCGCCCCCAGCTCAGGCAACTCCGGGCCATGCTTCTCCCCGGCGCTCATCTCTGGTGCAAATGCCGACGCCCAAGCTCAGCACTCATGGTAGCTCTAACATGAAGCCTCCTCTGGAACCTGTGCGCGAAGCTCGATTCTCTGCCGCGGAACAGCACTCCGGTCAAGGGGAAAAGAAGAGCAGATCGCAGGACATGGGCTCGGCGTCCAACTCAAATGAAGATCAAACCGAACCTGGGGGGACCGGTAGCGGCAGCGGTACCGCCCACGGCCATGGTAACGGCAGTTCAGGCACAAACCCTTCCCCCCCAATGGCACCGCCTCCCGAGCAGCGGCCCACGAGACCTAGGGACCTTGATCCCGATCGCGTCCAGATTCCTTCCGAAAATATGGAGTACATTCGACACTTGGGTCTTGTCCCTCCGGAGCTGCTACCCAATCCGCCAGAAGGGGGGGACGATGACGTTCACGTCGACGAGGACGGGTGGGTGTATCTAAATCTCCTCTGCAACATGGCTCAACTACACATCATGAATGTCACCCCGGACTTTGTGCGCAAAGCCGTCGCCGACCTGAGTGCCAAATTTCAGCTTTCGCCAGACGGTCGAAAAATTCGATGGCGTGGTGGTACAGACGGCACCAAGTTCAGCAGCGACAGCTCGGGCGACCATTCGCAACGGAGCCCGGAGACGGACGAAACAGAAATCACAAAGAAGGAGCGTCGCAAGAGACAGAAGACGGGTCGCTCAACGGGTGACTCCTGGAGCCCGACAAACCACCTGTCCAACTATGGGCCACAAGTTTCAGCATCAACCGAGAGTTTTCACTACAAGCCCATGTTCCTTCATCAGCAGTCGCCCAACGAGCAATCCTCCATGGAGGAGGACACCCTCTCGTCCTTTGGCCCTATCGAGGAAAGCAATGCTGCAGATTCGCGATGGGGCCAGAGCGGCTCCGGTACGTCCGCCCGTCGCAAACGCCGTCGCGATGGCGCCATCATCTATTACAGCGGCGCTCCGTTCTGCACCGACCTATCAGGCGATCCGGGAGATATATCCCCCACGACGTATATGCTCTCGAGCAGCAGAGACAAGGTCGAATCCCCGTCGCAGTTTGATCGCCCGATACCATTCAGATCCGGATCCGGTTCTTCTATCACCAGGCTGCCATTGAGTGACGCTGACCTTGATCTTCGCTCCACGTCCGAAATGGAGGTTGATGAAGGGGGAATTGGCGTGCCGGATCTTATGACGGACTCTGGCGACGAGTCAAGTGAACTGAATATAGAGTTTTCCTGGAGCGATGCGCCCCAGATACTCGAAATGCATCCCCTCGAGCCCTGTGGCCTGGGTGGTGTGCTGCCCGAGGATCACTTCATGGTCCTGGTCACCACTAGGCGGTCAAAGCTTGACGCATACGAGAGCCAGCGGAAGAAGCTGTCCGAAGAGGCTACAGAAAACATCATCGGCCGGTTGGCCACAATGTCCACATCGTCGCCGCGCCCTTTCGTCCGCCGACTGCGGATGCAGGATGAACCACCAAAGCTCCAGATCGAGTATTTGTCGGGTCGTATCAGGCGCTTGGAACCCGTACCGCTCCCTCCGCCTGCCATTTTTTTCCCGCCTTTCAGCTCGGATTCCTGGTCCGAGGACGAGTCCGGATCGGACGGAGACGATGAGCTGAACTCTTCGGAAGAGTTTATGAGCCGCCGGGCAAACCCGCATCTATCAGACGGCTATCCCGACGGCGTCCTCACGAGCGCCGATGAGGATGGAGAAGAGCCCGAAGATGATGTTGCCATGCCGAACGACGAGCCAGACAGCAGTGGGCTAGACGATCTTCCGCCGCGGAGCCTTGGCCGAATGTTGCATTCTCGGGGCAGCACGGAGGCTGTGCCAGGGATTATTGGTGGAAGGAGCACCAGCCCTCATGTCGACGGTATGCTCCCTGCCGGAGGGAGTTCTGCGGCCACTGCAGGAGGAGGCTTCGAGAGCGATTACCACAGTGGCCTCGACCAGAGCATTTGAAGAAGACCACATGCATGAACGTGTTGCGTGGTGAAAGTGGATGTGAAGAGAGCTAAGAAAGCACCAGCAAGCATTTTGTGGGCGGCAGATCTCTCAATGGAGGTCTATGGAGCGCTGACAAATGCCCAAATATGTTTCATGTCGAAACGATTTTCCTTGACCTTGTTTTCTTGAATACCCCAGTACCTGTCATGAAGGCATTGTTGACGATTCGTTCCAAAGAAAAAGGGGGGAAAAGTTCGATTCCCTCGATGCGCGCGATTGTACCATAGCCTTGTTTTGGTATTTACTACCTACCTACTACCTACTGTATATGCAGTACCGAAGTTTTACTGATGAATGTTGCAATAATTCCTTGCTGCTTGGGTCAAGGGAGTATAGAGACGCTAGATATCCTGTATGTTTACGTCTGAAAATCCAATGGAATAATTTGAGTAACACTTGCGCGAGTGGTTAACACTTTCATGCCATCGGTGATTTAACCTTATGTCAAAGTAGGTATGTAGACCATGTCCCACCACTTGTTTGCCGTTGAGGCGCCATCATGATACAGCGAGTTGAATAAAGCAGAATGAGCATACGGATGAGCATGATGGTGTTGGCGTCTGAAATACGAAGAACGAGAGACTGTGGCACTCGGGAGCTGTTGCAGCGATGAAGCTTGTGAGACTACTGTACAATGCACGTAACCAGTGTGCGGCCCGTGTGTTCTGCAATCCTTCGGACTGTACGCCATTCATCCACGCCATCAATCCATTCATTCAACCGTCAAGCGGAGAGCAGCAAACAGCAGCAGGGGATCATCTAGGGGGACTTGTCCGGCTGCTGCTCCAATTGAACATGTTGCAGAAGCAAAACAATTGCAAAGCTGCATGTCTGCATCGTGATAAAGGTGTAGTACCTAAGGTAGGTATTGTCCAAGAGATTGGGACACACGTGATATGCCGTCTTACTAGGTAGGTACCTACTGCTTAAGGTACCTCTGAGGAGGAGTTGCGCAATCACATCAGACCACTGCAAGCTGCAAGCTGCACGGAGCACCGCCGCCTCTGCTTTCATCATCCCGGAAGCTGAGGTTATAAATTAGTGAGCCGAGGGGTTGCGTGCTGCTCTGAATCCTGTCCAGATCTTTTACTCTTCCCCTCTTTGAAGGCTCTGAGGGGGATATTGAAGTAGCAATTTCTTTAACTGTGATCACTCGCTTTCTGAGCTGCTGCTCTTTGAGCCTTTTGGTGCGTTGCTTGTTCAGTAAGGTGCCCAAGGTAGCGATGCGGCTGCAATTGGGCTCGACGTTGGTGGCGTGGTTGGCGCTTGGTGGGGAGGTGGTGGCAGAGGCAGAGGTGAAGACGGAGACGAAGGGAGTCAAGAATGTTGCGATTATCGGTGAGTTGGGGCTTGGTTCAAGGAATTAAACTGTCTGGACTTGATGACGCTCGCTTCAAGCTCCCAGAGAACATCATGGGTCACATACACCTTTGACTGACGCGATAATCACAGGTGCTGGAGCTGCCGGTTCCTCGGCCGCCTACTACCTGCGCCAGTACGCAGACGAGGCCGACATCAAGGTCAACATTACAATCTTTGAAAAGACGGACCGCATCGGCGGCCGCACGCTGACGGTTAACGCCTACGACGACGCGCGGCACCCCATCGAGCTGGGGGCGTCCATCTTCGTGGCCATCAACCACATCCTGTACAACGGCACGCGCAACTTCAACTTGTCGACGGCGGCCAACTACCGCGAGGCCGGCAGCCCGGACGACGTGACGGCCATCTGGGACGGCAGCGACGGCAGCTTCGTCTACGAGACGACGGACGGCACGGCCTGGTGGTGGGACGCGGGCAAGCTGTGGTGGCGGTACGGGATGAGTCCCTATCGCGCGGTGAACCTGGTCAAGGAGGTGGTGGGCAAGTTTCTGAAGTTGTACGAAGGGCCGTATTTTCCATTCCGGTCGTTGACGGCGAGGGCGTATGAGTTGGAGCTTTTGGGGGTGACGGCCGTGACGGGGGAGCAGTTCCTCAAGCTGCACAAGGTGAGCGAGGATCGTAGCGGAGACGGTGTGTAGGACGAGGAAGGAAAGCTGACGAGGTGCTCGTGTTTAGATTGATGAAGCCTTTTCGAGGCACATTATTCAGGCTGCTACGAGGGTGAACTACGCTTCGAACCTGGCGTATATTCATGGACTGGAGACCATGGTAAGCCCCCAAATTTTCAGGATCAACTTCATGTGAAGAAGATCAGTGTACTGAGATGAAAATTCACTAGGTCTCCTTTGCTACGGACGGCGCCATGTCTGTGGCTGGCGGCAACTGGCAGATATTCGATGAAATGGTCAAGACCAGCGGTGCTGCGATCCTGCGCAACGCCACCGTGTCCTCCATCCGCTTCGCCAAAGGCAAGGCGTCGTCGTCTTCCGCCCCCAAGTATGAGATCTCGACAAGCTCAGCCTCCGCCGAGCCGGAACTTGTTGACACGACATTCGACGATGTCATCATCGCCTCTCCCTGGCAGTTTAGCAACATTGAAGCCGGCGAGGGCGTCATCAAGCACAGCATTGAGGAGATTCCCTACACCAAGCTCCACGTCACGCTCTTTGCCTCCCCCTTCAAGCTGCACCCCGGCTTCTTCAAGCTGCCGCCGGGAAGCAAAGCGCCCAGCAACGTCTACACGACGCTCGCCAAGGACGAGGAGCCAAAGGTCGGGGCCGACGGCGTCGGCAAGACGGGCTTCTACTCCATCAGCACGCTCAGGACGGCAGTCAACCCCAAGACCGACAAGACGGAGTTTGTGTACAAGATCTTCTCACCCAAGCCCGTGACTCCGGAGTTTCTGTCGGACCTCCTCGGCGTCCAGGTGCCCGATACTTTCACGGGTCCGGTTCCCGAGACGGAAGTGAGCGAGAATGGAGACGGCAAGACGAGCGACATTGTGGAGCCCATCTCGTGGTACTACCCGCACTGGTTCTACTCGTATCCGGTTGAGCTCCCGCGGGTGACATTTCAGGATCCCATCCTGGGGCGCGGGCTGTACTACACGTCGGGCATTGAGAGCTTCATCTCGACGATGGAGACGAGCGCCCTGATGGGCATGAACGTGGCGAGGCTCATTGTGGACGATGCGGCGGGCATTTCGCGCGAGGCCGTCCCTGGCGCTGTGAGTGAGGAGGACCTGCTGCTGGGCAGGGTCAAGGTGGACATGGTCGTTGAGGAGCCGGGCGAGCTGTGATTGATCTGAACGGCGGCGTGATGTTGGACATCTGGACGGTTTACAGGGGACTTGGGTATGGCGGGATATTGATTGAGCGAGCGACACTTTCTTTGATATGATTCGATATACAATGATGAAACCATCATTGTCTACGTTTGCGTGCGATTGTGTTATGGATGTGTGTCCAGACAAGAAAGGGAGGATAGAGATTGAGGGAGACGTTAGGCTCCCATGCCGCCCAAGCTAAAGCCGTCGAATCCCGGCCTCAACCTCGTCGAATCGACCCCTCGTCTCCCCTTTCACCACGGCGCACTGAAGTGTTGGGGAAGCGGCGTGCGGCGGTTTCGATATCGGAGGTTGACTTGCATATCGCGAGATCCCATGATCAGCAGGGGACAAAGACGAAGTGGAAAGGGCTAAAAGGCGGAGATCTTGCGTCTTTTCACTTATCATATAGATGCAGGAGAAGTCAATCCCTTACGGAATGCCGAGTGCTTGAGATGCTACATACATGTGTGTCTGTATGTAGGTATGTGCATGGCATTGATATATTTTCCTGTTTTCTGTGTCATATGGTTGCGATACGATGATGC
>LFMI01000604.1:0-10192 GCA_001050175.1 Trichoderma parareesei | reverse complement strand
AAAAAAAAAAAAAAAAAAAAAAAAACAATAGGGCGAAGCCGGCAGTAGACGGGCCTACAGATACGACACTTGAATGATCAATTCTCCTTCTGTGTGGAGTCAGTTCTCATTGCAGAGAAGCAGCAGCGACTCGGATGGATAGCAGCCTGCCGGCTACCTTTGGCGACGACGAGAGCGGAGCGGTCTATAAGTATCTGCACGTCTAGACCTCGTGAGGCGTCTAGGCCTTTGCTCAATCTTTGTTCTGAAGCGTGGATAAGACTGACTGGGAGTGTCCGGCGACATCGCGTTCTCATCAAGCTTGGCAGCCTCGTTCCAACAAGATGAGCTTGATGGCCAATGTGCTTGGCGTGATGGGGATGGCAGGCGTCTGCAGTTGTTCAATCCAAGGAGCACGCCGCCACGATCCTGAACATTTGGTACCAAGCCCACGTCGGTAGGGTCCGCTTTCAAATGCAGGGGAATGCCGTGCTTGGCTCTGGCGGCCTTGGCCGTGTAGAATCGTCTCCAGGGATCCTAGCCCCAGAGTTTTCTCTAATCCTGAGGAGCAAGCATGACGACATATTCCCGTGTGCTGTGCCCAAACCTGATGATGTCCTTGTCTCTAAGCTCGAGATACCTGCTGTCGGGCACCTTTTCATCGTTGAGTATGGTACCGTTGGCGCTCTCCAGGTCGATGAGGTACGGCTTCACCCTGCCAATCTTGTCGCCAAACTCGTTCCTCTTCTCGGTGTAGCGGAACTGGATGACGGCGTGCTGCTTGCTGATGCTCGGGTGCTCCGCGGCGAGGTCGACAACGGCCAGTTCCCTCCCCACGAGCCAGCAACTCCTCGCGCTCAGTTCGACAGTATCAACAATGTCCTTGCCCTTGAACACAAAGAGCTTCCACTGGTCACGGGGAGGCGGTTTCCGCGCCTCTGCCGGCTCGTGATACTTGAGCACAATGGTCGAGCCGTCCGCCTGGGCGACCGAGTTGGACAGGGCAGCCAACCGGCCTGTGGTTCCGATGTTGGGCTTTTCCTTTGGCTTTTCGGGGTCTTCACCGCCGCCGCCGCCGCCCTGAGTGGTGGTGACCGCAAAGGACTCTTGCTGGGACGGCAGCGGCCCGGACCTCTTCAAGGGGGGGCTATTGCGATGCCGAGCCAGCGCGCGGCTGCCACGCTCCGGAGCTTCATCGTCGGACGGGTCTCGGCGTCGGCGGCGTCGGCTATCTGTTTCTTCGGGCGAGCGTCTGCGTCTGCGGTCGCGGTCGCGGTCGCGGTCGCGATCACGACTTCGGTCACGGTATCGTCTCGCTTCTCGGTCTCTCTCACGGCTGCGAGGTCTTCTGGAGGAACGATTGGGGCTTCGCGAGCGCCGGTCGCGGTGTCTTGTCCGTTCTCGGCTCTCGTCTCGGTCGCGTCGGGAAGCTGGGTTGCCAATTGTTAAGACTTGCTATCCTTGCGTGCCCGGCTGGGGGGGATTTCCTACCGTCGCCATTGCGGTCTCGATGTTGATGAGAGGCGCCGTGGTCTTCTCTTGACGCCATGGCTGCGAGCGCGAGCGCGGGCGTAATTATGTGAAGTCGCAGAATATCAGAATTTGAAAGGATACCTATCGAAAAGAACTTGGCGAGTCTACGTGGAAGGCTGTTGATGTGTCGATGGAAGAGCTGAAAAAGTATGGCAGAGCTGTGATGGAGACGGCTGTTTGAAAGAGCATGGATGGATTATCACGTCGCGTATCGATTACAGCAAGTGCAAGCCAGTGAGATTTCGAGTTCACACCGTATGGAACTCCCATCGAAGAAGTCAAATCAAAGACAGACATCGTTGTTGACAGACTCGTGAAGAACTCGGGATCATTGACGGAATACACAGAAACATATATGTCCGTCCAGCTCAATATTCACCCGTTCCCTGCGATTGTATGACCTTCAATGCGGGACAACTTGCGTAGGTGCCTCAGTTGCGCAGGCATCATGACTTTGAGGACTGTCCTCCTCCCCTCGGCGCGATCTGAGCCCTATTATTCGCCTTGAACATCAGTCTTGATGATCTCTTCGACTGCCTCGTCCACTCCCTTCACAATCTTCGTCGGCTCCAGCCCAACAGCACCGCTCAAGCCATCGACCCAGCCCACGTTGGCATTCCGGTTCACCCAAGCGCTCCTCCACCCCGCCGCTCTCGCACCGACAGCATCAAAAGGATTCGAAGACACGAGCCATATCTTATCCGGCCGAGACTCTAGATTCACCACCTTGGCAAAGTGGTCATACGTCCGCCGATCCGGCTTAAACACCCTCAAGGGGTCAACGCTGACGATGCGCGACGCCGGGAAGATGGTACCGGAAGACCTGGCCAGCGACGGCGATGTCTTCAGCGATGAAGTAATCATGGGCTCGGTGCCGTTGGAAAATACGTATGCTTCGATCGATGGCGTCTTTGCGACGAGGTTGAGCGCTGCTTCGACCTCTGGGAATGCGTCTAGGCCGTCGTAGGCACTCATGACGGAATCCTCTTGCTCTGGTGACAGCTTTTCGCCAATCTCTGCGGCAGCATGCCGGAATGACCACCGGGTCAACTCGTTAAAGGGCTGATACATGCCTTTTTTTTGTTTGACATCAGATGGTATTAAGTATCACTTCAATATTGGAGATAGCGCTGCCAGGTCATGCATGTCTCGGACAAAGACTCACCCATGCTGTTTATGCGCCATGAATACTCCAACTGATACCGTCGTGCTTGCGTCGCAATTGTCTTGGCTTTTTCATCTCCAAATATGCCGGCCAGGGTTTTGACGATGGAGTCGGTGGATAGAATCGTTCCATAGAGATCGAATGCAATGACGGTGGGAGCCATGGCCTCAGCTGTTCAGGCGGCCAGGATGTTGATGCGCACTAGATGAACGCCGGTGAGTCAGGCGGTAATAGCAGAATCGTCTAGACTCTATCTATAGGGTGCAAATGTTGTTCAGCTGGGGTTTTCGATTGGCGAGCGCAACAACAGCACGCAGAATGCGAATAGTGACAGGATGTTCTGTAGGGAGAGGGAAATGGCTTCAGATCTTCCTCATCCGATATTCACGCTCATGTTATATAAGCCCCAAGTCTCTCTACCCCACGATCACACATGAGGTCATCCATCCATCCATCCAATCTCATTCTGTACAACAATTACCCGCTTCACCCCTCTGACCAGCATTTCCCTAATCCGGCAGCCAGCGACTGAGCACCCAATCACGTCAGTATCCTGTCAATCATCCCAGCACTGCTGCATAAGGTAATACATGTAGCCGAACGGCTCCCCAGTGATCGATCAAGGAGGAAAAACACAGCCCAGCAAAGAAACCACAAAACAAAAAATGTCAGACGAGGCAAAACAAACCGAAAGCCTCAACTACCCGCTCTTCCGCGACTGTCTCTCCGCAACAATCCTCCAGCCGCCGCCCGCCCCGGAGCCGAAGCGCCGGCGACGAGCCAAGGCGGGGCGGGCACCGTCACCATCTTCATCACCCTCATCATCCTCTCCCGTCCCGGCCTCGGCCTCGGCCCCGGATCCGGATTCGGATCCGCACCAGGACGCCGAGGAGCTCGCCGACTTCATCGACTACCTCGCCAACGGCATCTTCCAAAACCTCCCCAACGAGCTGCAGGAGCTAGACTACCGCTCGTGGAGGGACTCGGAGGCGCTGCAGGCGCAGTATTCCCTGCCCCTGACCCACGACAGCCTGTCCCAGCTCGATCTGCCGCCTTCCATCTGCGAGACGCTCGTCACGTATAACCTCATCGCCGCGGACCCGACTGCGTCTTCTCATCTGCCGAGTACGCCAGCAGCTTTCCTTGTCCCCATTCTCACAGGATATCTCACTACCCTCATCGAGCCGCCGCCAGCCACGGCGTCCACTCGCACAGACGCCTGCGAGCTCTGTGACCGGTCCTGGATCCCCTTGTCGTATCATCACCTCATTCCGCGGTTCGTGCATGACAAGGCTGTGAAGCGCGGGTGGCACCGCAAGGAGGATCTGCAAAACGTGGCGTGGCTTTGCGGTGCGTGTCACAGATTTGTGCACCGCTTTAGGAATCATGAGGATCTGGCAAGATATTACTACACGGTCGAGTTGTTGCTGGAGGAGGAGGAGGTTCGCAAATTTGCCGAGTGGGTTGGTAAGCTGCGCTGGAAGGGCGGCAATACAAGGAGTAGAAAGAATTGAGGCAGGCTTGGGGGAGGGTATGATACGGTAGAGCGTTGGAGTTTGTATCTGTTGATTCCATTTGTGAAGATGTGCTTCATTCTTGTCTGTGCGCAAAATACCAGTCAACAGTCTCGTTTATCGTTTGATGGGGAGCTTATACGTAATCTCATGTCGTTCAGCCGTTAAAACTAACCCTATAGTGCTTAGAGACTCGCAGATACGAAGTGAACATACAGCCCAGAAAAACATCCTCCCAAATCCTCCTTCTATCCTCCAGAGTTTTGTGACGTATGATCTCTCTCATCAGCCAATTTGATATACTCGCCGCTATGCCTGTATTCAGACACAATGACCTCCTTCGTCTGCAATATTCCTCCACTTGGCTTCCGCTTCCCACCCCCGGTACCAGAAAAGGTACTGCCGCCTATCGTCTCCAGAACAATGCCATCTTTTGCCTTGTCTGAAGCGCCATGCTCCTGCTCCCGGGGCGTTGACTTGTTCCGCCGGCTCGTATTCCAAAATGAGTAGAGAGTCGGCGCGTTGACGACGATGGCGGCCGTCAGGAGCTCGGTGCTTGCCCAGGTGGTGCGGTTCACCTGGCTGTATGGGTGCGAGGAGTTGATCGGCAGGCGGATGATGGTGATGATGATGATAAAGATACCAAGTGTGAAGAGCGCTACCAGCTGAGCTTTACGTCCCGTGGGTGCTTTGAGCTTGAAGATGACGGGGAGTGGCATGATGAGCAGCATGAAGTCGGTTATGATGTTGAGGACGCCGAGTACAATGAGCTGCATCTGAGCTTGTGCGCATGGGCCTTGACGAAAGTCAGATCACATGGTACTAAACACTGAGAGCAAAAGGTGACATACCAGGGTCAGGGAGAACCTGCCAGTAGAGATGAAAAGGCTTGCACTCGCTAAATGTAAAGACCTGGACAATCGTGTACGTGGCGAAGAAGATGAGTAGATAGGTTCGGATCAGCCACTTTTCATAGGGCATATCTCGAATAAGGCGTCGATAGAGATCCAGTAGCACGAGCTTCTGCAACCAAAGGCTATTTGTGTACAAACAGCTGTTAGCTATGTACTCTGCTCCCTCGCTTAAGGTAGGCCGCGGGTCGTATGTATGTATACTGACTAGGAATTGTAGAAGACCCGGTTGGCGATGGATAGCTTGCTGCCGATCTCCCGCTGATAGATCTCGTTGGGGGTAAAATGATGATCCTGGCGCTGCGCGGCCGTCATGTTGCTCGTGCCCCAGGTCAGGACGACGTGAATCATGCCGAGGCGAATAAGGGCGCAGGCGCAGGCCGCCATGGTGAGGTAGTCGCCTGTGTTGAAGGCCTGGCGGACGTATTTTCTCCCCCAAAGCCTCACGCCCATGATGAGGAGGGCCAGCCAGCTGAAGAGCCAATGGATGATGAGTGTGGAATCCATGGCTACGTGGGTGAAGTTGCAAAAAGCATCCTACTTCGTCGACCAGCGATCAAGGGCGGTGATGCGATGGAATGGAAAGGAAATACAAACACCCAACAGAAAACGAGAAAGGCCGTAGATCTGAATGGTATAAGAGAATAAAGCCCATCGACTCGATCATCAACCGGCAGCGGGCTCGGTGGGTTAAGAGAGTGGAGTGGTTGGCGATCAGCAAGGCTCTGCGAAGCATAAGACGAGAAATTGCCATTGCTAAGAATGATACCCTTTGGCAGTAGCATCGACAGGGATCTCGGTTGTCTGAAGCAGGGAAACATGGGGAACCGTCTTAACATGGAAGCTCACGTAATTGTAGGAATAGTCGGGGGCCCTTCGTCGTACTCCGTAGCTGGAGCATGACTCTCATTGAGAGCGGGACTCCAACCCAGAGTGTCGACATGATGCCCCCCGTAACTTGTGCTGCTAGGATACGCCTAAAGAAGTGTTTCTCGGAAACTGGCATCAGCTTCCCCGCGAGAACCGGACCCCGTTAGGACACTATCCGTACCAGCACTTGGCCAATACGGAGCAAGGCAGAATCAAGCATCAAGAGCCCAACCAAGCTACTACGGGCCGTAGCCGTTGATGAATGAGTCGAGAGACTGCGCGATTCCCACCGCTGCTTGAGCAGACTTCTTCCTTTCTCTATCTCGACAAATATTACTTCCTATGATGTATGGAGCTAGCGAAGGATCTTCCTGGTGTTTTGGCAGCTCCCAAGAGGGGATGTTGAACCTTTGCCTTGATGGCTTGATGCAAGTAATGGCCAGGTTTTCTTGCATGTTTCGAATAGACAGGATCCATCCCATTGGATGCCCCGTGTAAGTGGACTCATGTGCGTGTCAAGCAGGGTAGCATTCATGTGGGATACCGTGATAGGGGATGGTCTGGCACCAGCCCCAAACAGCTAGCACCGCCAGCCGTTGGCGGCCGAAAACAAGCCTGCATCCATGGGGCTTGAAGATTTATGCCGTCGGCTGCAGTGCCAGGAATCTGACAGGGAGAGAGGTATGCAGCTGTCAGGGGATCGATCCAGGAGCCTGGAAAAAGCGGCAGGACGGCAGCACTCGAGGAAACCGGGAAGACTGCAGCTGGCGCCTTGGGCCGTGGAGGCTTTTCTGTGTGCTCGAAATTGTCGTCGTGCTTACCTCTCGCAGCAAGAAGTGGCATCTTTTCGCAGCGTTGATGACTTGTAGTCCTCCATTCGCAAAGTGTGGTGCCTTTTTGGCAGTGCTCGTGCGCTTGCGAGAGATAGATCCGACTTGTGCTTCTCCTAGGAAAGCTACTAAGTACTAGTATATCAGCAAGGGTTTTCAGCTGCTAACACCAGCTTGACCAGGCAGCATCTTGACGCCAGGGATAGTCGGTGCTACTGGCCTAGGCTTTGCATCAAGTGGCTTGCTCTTTGCATGATTTGGCTCATCTAAGGCGGCTTGCGCAGGTCTGGACGGCCGATAGTACTGTGAGCCTACCAACCCCTGCCACTTACACGGAGAGGAGTTTCTGTCCTTGGGTCGCCGGACCATGCGATCTCTCGGTGGTGAAGAGAAAAGGAGATGGTCATTTTTACTTTTCAGGTGATCGAGGACTTGCTTCTAGGTTTCATACAAGGTATGTGCGAGTATGAAGCCATACAAAGAGGAAGGTAAGCAGCGGGCCGGCGGCAACACCACAATTTCTATCAAGGATACCCAAGCAGGTAGTCTAATAGGTAAGTGTTATTGGCCTCCGCTTCGTCCTTCCGTCAAAACCCGGTGCTCTTTGTGGGGACGTGGAGCCGGATCTTCCACCAACAGCCGTGTCAACACCGCCCTCTTTAGGAACACTACCTAGGAAGGCTCCCCCCTGGCAGCTACCTACTCAACCTCTAGACAAGCTTGACAAGCTTGACAACGGCTCAGGTAGCCGGTATGAAGCCCCCCGGCCAGGGAAAGAGAGAGCGCCAGGGATGCAGAGAACAACCAGGTCCATAATGACATTCACGCGAGTGCAGCTCTCCTTCCCTCTCGCGCGTTCTTCTTGGCTGGACGGGCTCGCCTCTTTCCTCCTCCTGCCGCGCTCCTTCCTGCTTTCCAAGGCTTGCCACTCGCCTCGCCTCGCCTTGGTCTTTCCACGTGGATTCCCTCGCACCTGCATCCTTCGATCGTGAAACATCACATGCAGACCGAGTAGGTGATACAGAGCAATATCTCGTCACCTCTACCTACCTGCCTACCTTACGCAGTACCTGCTACGGCCCTCGTTTATACCTCCATGCGCTCCTGATCTGTGCATGTACGAAGTACCTCGACACAGCCTCCCGCAACTTCTCGTGGCTGCTTCACCGGCAGACGCCAATCAGACCAGCCGCCAGACACCGACAGCCTGGTTTTACCGTTCCATCCCAACTGGAGCATCCGAGGCACATCAAATCAACCAACCGACCAACCACCATGCGCCTCATCACGACTGCCACCCTCTTGGCTTCCTTCCTGGGCCGTGCTTATGCCGCCGACATCTCCAGCGCCGACGGCGTGTCGCCGGCTTCGTCCGAGGTCGCGGCTATCCGCACCTTTTTCTACACGGGCGGCGGCTATGCTGACGACGGCGCTGGCGGCCACATCTATCGCGAGCAGATGTATGTCGAGCGGCTTCAGCCGGCCAAGGGGGTCAGCAAGCCCACGCCTCTTGTCTTCATCCACGGCCAGGCCCAGACCGGCACCGTAAGCTCTTGACGTTTCCTTGCTCTCTTCATCCGCACATAACCTCAGCCGCATATATCCCTGATGCATTAATAAGTTTGTCTCTTGTGTGTTCTGAGCCGAGGCGTATATGCGGGCCGGGTCGTATCTGTGTGTGTGTGCGATTCGTGTTGCTGGCTCTGACAGACAGATCCCTGAACCGCCCCTTGACTACTCTGCGCCAACTGAGGAAAAAGAACCGACTCGCTAATTTGATGATTCGTCTGGATCTAGAACTTCTTGAACAAGCCTGACGGTAGCCGAGGCTGGGCTTCTCTGTTCCTGGACCAGGGATATGAAATCTACATCGTAGATCAGACGCTGCGAGCCCGATCCCCATGGCAGCCTGCCTACATGGCGGCCTTGCCGTCTACCTACTCAGCTGAAATCATCCAGCAACGGTTCACCGCTGTGCAGAACTACAATCTGTGGCCACAAGCTGGCCTGCACACGCAGTGGCCTGGTAACGGCTCCATGGGCGACCCCATCTTCGACACGTTCTACAGCTCCAATGTCCAGTTCATCAGCAACGCCGCCTACCAGCAGACCACGGTCCAGAACGCCGGTGCGGCGCTGCTGGACAAGATTGGCAAGCCCGTCATCCTGGTCGGCCACAGCCAGGGCGGCATCATGCCCATTGTCATTGCCGATTCCCGCCCCAAGCTCACCAAAGCCCTCGTCCTGCTGGAGCCCACCGGCCCTCCCTTTCGAGAGGCCATCTTCAGCACAACTCCCGCTCGCGCCTGGGGCTTGGCGGACATTAAGCTGACCTACACGCCCCCTGTCAATGTTCCTTCTGTGGACCTTGTGCAGCAGGTCTATCCTGCTCCTGATGCGAATCATACCGACTGTGTGCTCCAGGCCTCTTCTCCGGCGCCGAAACAGCTCACGAACCTGGCTAGCAAGCCGATCCTTGTTGTCACCTCGGAGTCGTCGTATCACGCGCCGTATGACTACTGCACTGTAAAGTACCTGAAGCAAGCGGGCTGTTCTCTGACGACTCACCTTGAGCTTGCAAAGGCGGGATTCCACGGCAATGGCCACCTGTTCTTCATGGAAAAGAACAGTGACCAGATTCAGCAGACGCTTCAGAGTTGGATCGCCAAGCTGGGGTAAGGAACTTCTTCAATGGGTGGCCGCTATAGAGATTACTGTTCTGGTTATGAGTGTTAGGGGTCACATAATACCTGCAACGCATTTTGCATACCTGAATCCCATCTCTTGATACTGGTCCTTGTGCTGCCGCTGTTGGTGATGGTGGTGTCACTTACAAATGAGCTCACTTGTATCCATCTCACGCTTGTGTCTCTTGATCCCGCCTGATTGCATTGACCCGGTTTTATACCTACGTATCATGAACGAAGCTCTGCGTCAAGGCCACTGATCTGAAAGAGATATGAAGAACGTTAAAGCACATGCCGACAAGGTAGAGATTTAGTAGCAACAGACAACAGGAGGATAACAGTCGTACAGTGTCAAAGTGTGTTGGAAATGGCATGCAATAAAGTTTAGTAAATTTCTTTAGCTCCCGCGCTCTTGTGTTTTCTGCCCCTCTCTCCCCTCTCACGCCCCAACAGCTAACACGCCCCTATCTAGTCCACCAGAAAATACCTGACCCCGATCCCACGCTCAGCTAGCCAACTCATCAATTATATAATACCACCTATCCGCTCATCTCACCTTCACTCCTTTGCCCCCGACTTTCACCATTCGCCTGCTTGTCTTGCCCCGCGTGTATATGGTTGGGTGTTGTAGTTTGTGGACTCAGGCTTGTCGTTTTCATGACGCCTTGGGCAATGCCACTCGGACTGGTTCAGCCCCCCCCCC
>LFMI01000603.1:51663-65352 GCA_001050175.1 Trichoderma parareesei | reverse complement strand
TTTTTTTTTTTCTTTTTTTCTTTTTTTTTTAGAGAAATTACAAGAAGATTGCAGACACCTGCGATATGAGCTATGAGTTACGCATTTATGCAAAGAAGAAAAGGGGAAAACGGGGTTCCATATTTTGTCGCCTTTCTTGCTCTTTCTTGGAGTCTGGCCTGATAATTCGTCCTTTGATACGTCGTCACGTCCCTTACATTACTTTGCTTCAACGTATATCACAGACGGGGGACTTGATCCTCTTCTTCTTCACTCAACAAGGAGGTTCGACTGATTCAAAGGAACCTGGGTTCGTCATGTATGAATTCATGTACAATACATTACATTTGCCTCTAAAGATTAACCATTATGTATACGTGGAAAGCGACTCCCATGTCGAGTCTCGTCCGACTGATGTATCAAGAGTGTATGGCGGTTCATTCGTCTTCAACACAACGACAATGCAGATACAGGCCTCAAGAGAAGATCTTCTCGAAGCACGAGTCCAACCTTCCTGTGAGCCAAGGCCACCACCCGCAGCGCCTCCGTTCTCTCTCCCCACCTCCCCATCCCCATACTAAGTGTTCTCAAAGACATCACTTGGGTGTTCCTTGACTAACTGCATCATGATACTGACACGTATCGGCAAGCATAGGAAAAGACTCTGCAAAAATCCTTCCCAGCTTCCAGTTATTCAAGTTGCGCATGTGGCTCTCAAACACGGGGTTAATCATAATCTCGTCCGAGTCCGGGTTCCTCAGCAAAGTATGCGCCTCCTCGTAAGGCCAGGAGAGAGTAAGCGTAGATGTAAATGGAAGAAAGAAATTGTCAAAGTAAAAGACCTCGGGATTGTTCGCCTTGATGACCCTCTCTCTCATCTCGGGGTAGGGCAAAAAGTCCATCCACGCGGCATGCGGCACCTCAAATTGGCATGGCAATGGACGAATCCATTCGGGCAGGCGCTCTAGGTTTTCCTTTGTCGGCGAAATCTGCCACCGCATGAATAGAAACATGAGATATAAAATGGCCACTTTCTCGGGGAGGCCGGATACTTCGGGGAATTTGGTCAGAATGTCTGTAAAGAATTTCGAGACAGGATGGCTGTATTTGCTGTTCTCGGGATTGAGCAGAGAGGAAACAGAGGGGTACCGAGGGCCAGCCACTTCATGCGGCTGGAAGCCCTCGGCAGCACGCTGGTGGCGCTCACTGCGGAAGTCGAGAAGCAGAGCGTCAAGCGGGCACGTAGGACTGCAGTTGAGTAAGGGACGTGAATATCCGTGGGGTGGTGGTTCTAAAACAGCAGGCCGCGCGTTAGAATATGGGACTGCTGGAATGATGGGAGCGCCGCCGCCTGTGCCTGGCCCGGACCCAGACCCCGGCTGGCTCGTGATGGTGCTCTGCCGCGCGACTCCGAGAGGCGGCACAATGGCCGGAGTTGAATCGGAAACAGCTGCTGGGATCTGGATCGATGGCTGCCACGCAGTAAGTCTAGCCTGCGGTGCAAACTCCCGGTTCACTTGTGTCCAGTCGTGCTTCATTGGGACATGGTGATATTCTGGCGAGTCTTGCGCACCGTTTAGGCCCCTTTGGAGCTTTGGTATAGCCTGAGTGTGGTCGATTACGACGTTGAGATCAAAACGGCCCTGTTCAAAGTCCAGCCCGTGCCGAAGGGACTGGCCTTGACGCTCCAGTAGAGCCTGAGTACCTTCGTCAATGGCCTCGGCGACACCGCCTGGGCGCGGCGCTGGTGGTGTGCTACTGCTCGCACTTTGCCAGCTCTGCAAGGGCGGGGGAGCAGCCTGGCGAACAGGCTCAACCATTACTCCTGTAGGAGACGCAGAACTTGCGGATGCTGCATGATGATAGGCAATGGTATTCGTAGTGCCTACGGATAGAGGTGCTGCGTTGAATGCGAGGGTAGGGGCCATGCCAGGGATATCTGCATGTCGTTGAATTTCTGGTTGAGAAGGGACGGGAATTCCAGGTCGCAAACTCACTTGGCCCAACTAGAGGCTGCAGCATGCCAATGATGCTAGCCAGCCGCCTCTTGATCTCGACATTTTCTGCCTCAATCGCCTCTTTGGCCCGCACCACGACTTGGAGATCCTGGTACGGTTTCTGAGCTTCCAGCTCCTGGATGCGACGCTCAAGCCTCTCGATCTGGTTCTTAGTCCGTTCTCGGATGGCACGTTGCGCTTCGCGGTCTGTACAACGAAGGGGAGGGACACCACAGTTAGTCTACGCTAATAGCAAGGAGTGACAGTCGAGGAAACGCTTTGACACGGAGAAGGAATGAGGGGGGAAAGTAGCACAGCAATTCGATGAGCCACATGGCCAACCAGCATAGCTGTGCAGTTCAGATTAAGTAAGTGTGTGACATATCAATCGTGAATGGGTGGACCTGAAAGAATAGATATAACTCTGAGGGCTAACGCCATATACGACGAGTCAAAAGGGGGAAATTGGGAACCGGATTCTGGCAAGCACTCACCATTTGCCCTCTTCTTGGCCAGCTGCTCCGGCGTCAAGTTGGCAACTCCTCTACCTCCCGCACCAGTTTTCCTCTTCTTGGTCACGTTCTCCATCTCTTCTGCGTCGGGGGTCTCCATGGCCTCCGCAGCACTGGATGGCCCTGCCGGTCGACCGCCATTGGGCATCGCCATTGCTGCCGTCATGGAGTGCGCAGCGGCCTCGGCCTCATGCTTGATGGCCTCGCCAATCGTCAGAGGGCTGCCGCTGCCTGCCGAGTCCACTGCTCCGGGGCTTGAGCCGCCCCGTCTGACGGATCCGAGATCCATGTGAAACGTGTGGTGGTATTCAGGAAACTGCCAACCAAGGGCCGGCCAACCATCCTCCGCGTGCGCCGAAGGGCCGGAGCCTGTCCACTCCCAACGGCGCGATGCCCCCGGCCTCGGCAATCCTGCGGAAGTACCCGTGGTACCTGTATAAGCCGGTGGGTGTGTGTGTGTAGTGTGTGGTGTGCGTCTGCCGAACCGCCGACAACAATCGCCGTCGCGAGGCTGGGCTGAGCGAGCCGATCAGGATGCGTGCGGGTGCTGCTTGGCAGCCAGGTGAGACGGAGCTTCTCCACTCGCCTCCGGATACTTTGGTCCAGAACTGCCTAGTTCCAGCAGTACAGGCCTTGTCTTGCCCTCCTAAAAGCCTAAAGACAATAGTCGTCTAATTGCCTCTTGCGCTCCGTTCGTCCTTGTCCGAAGGCCGTGTCGCTCCTCGCTCGCTCGGGCAAGGCAAGGGGCGTCGCGCGAAGGACGGAACACGGGCTGCATGGGGGGGTGTTGGGTGGAGATGGAATGGTTGGCTTCCTCCCTCTCCGGCTCGTACGGCTGGCCTATGAAGAAGCCCTGGCTGATTCAGGCGAGCGGGTGGCCAGAGTCATGTTGCGAGTCAGGAAGCGCACTAACGACGAGCTCCGGCACGTGCAGGCGCCAGCCATGGACGGCTGAAGCTGGTCAAGCTTCAACGTCGAGGCATGTCTCGGGCGTCTCGAGTTCGCAGTTCTTGATAATACCAGAGTACTTCCTGTCCGGATACGTACGGCTCGGAACTACCTAAGGTAGGTACTGCGGGCTCGCAGACCAGTCAGTCGACCGGATGCTAGACAGAAACAGGGAAGAGGATGCCAGACCTTTGTCCAATGCCGGTCCGAGGATGTACAGAGGGAAGCTAATGCCGTGAGACGGGCGGCATGCTACCGCGCTGCAGCAGCTCCATGCCGGCATTTGATGGATTGGCGTAGGCATATGTCTGTCTAATTGCTGCGTCACTGCCGAATGAAGCATCGTGAGTGGCTTTTTTGCCGTCACGAGAGGGGCTGTATGAAGGAAGTACTCGATCTTTGCATGTGAAATGGTCAGATGAGAGGAAGAGGATTCCTAGGAGGTAGGAGAATAGAGTAAGGAAGAAAATGGACTTCTTTTGGCGGTGACAAAGCAAGTACCTACCTACTTACCTAGGTGTGGAGTGCACATTCTTGGGAAGGTGACATGATGGGCTCTTGCTGCTCGTCCTCAACGTAAGGAGGTATCTGTACATGGGTACGATAGGTAAGGTACGTCTGAGAGCGTCTATGAGTCGGATATCCTCACATGTAAATGAGGCATACAGTATAGATTGGCTATCAACCATCACAAGGAGGAAATATCAGATGAGCTCCAATCATGGCATTGTTCACACTCAAAGTATCATCGTCCTAGGCTAGCTTCTGCTCGCAGCACACAAACAAGTGTCTATCCGAGGCTGCCTCGTGCTCCAAATCCATTCTGTACCAAAGGTATCAACAAAAAAATCACCGGCATCGAGCAAACTCTCCGCTCCCAAAGCAGCCCCCCCAAATCCCCTTGTCGCTCTCGTCTCCTGAGATTCATCACTCCGCAGACGCCCTCGCCAAGGCCTCGTGCAGATGCGGCGGGAACCGATATCGCAGCTGGCTCGTGTACGTTGTCAGATCAAGAATCATCTGCTTCAACTGCTCCACCATCATCTTCCGGGTGCCCTCGTTGCCGCTGAACTGCCCGTTGACCAGCTGCTCTCGTTGCCTGACGCAGCTGATGATGGTCCACATGATCAGATTGGGCACATTAATAGACACTGGTTGTGAGAGGCTGGAGAATTTCGAGGCATAGGCACGGATTGTGCTGGCATCGCCGCCTGCCTCGAGGGGCAAAATGTCCAAGCCGCGGATTTTCTGAAAAAACATGTCAGTGAATCTAGTTTAGAGAAAGAAGTCTAGGGAATGCTAAACTTACGTCGAGGCATTGAGCCCATTGGCTGGCCTCCACCAAGCTCTTAATATCACTCATCTCGAGCAGGACGCGGCATGCAACCTTGTTCTGGTCCTGAATATTCCTGTAGAACATGGCGTCCCGCTCATACATGGTCATCATCGTCTTGGCTAACTCGACGGGGTCGTCAATGGCTGCCAGGCTCAGACTGCTACCTTGCTCCGCCTCCTGGCCAGCGCCAGCCCTTGGCTTAACGGGCATCAGGCGCATTGGGTCTTCCCCAATCTCCAGAGAAATGGCCTCGCTGAGAGCACGGCTAACAATGGCCACAACCGCATCATATTCGCCAGCGAGGTGATACAGCAGCACCGAGTCAGTAGTCCGACCGCTCTCATCGGCAAAGCTGGCGGCCTGCAGGGTGACGGTGTTGACAAAGTCATCCTGGCCATCAAGGCCAATCAGCGGACCGCGACCCTCGATGACGCCCAAGATGCGGCGGCCATCCGGTCTAATATCGCCAATGAGCTTGCTGAATTCTCGCGTCTCCAGCACCAGCTCCCGCAATGCCTCGTGGCAGAGGCCGCTGTGGCGAGCCCCGGCTTCTCCCTCGAGGTCCGCGTTGAGGCAGATCAACGTGAGGTAATCAACGGCAGAGACAACATCAGCGGCCCGGAAGTCGCGGGTGTAGTAGCCTATCATGCGACCAAAGTTGATCTGCGGGAGGCCCTTGATGCTGTGTGTGCGCAAGTCGTTGGAGGCAGTCATTGGGTCGCTGGGACGCAGCAGACCGTAAAACTCGAGAGCCAAGCCAAAGTGCACCGCGTCCACGTACGAAAAGGGGTAGAGGTAGGCGATGGCGTCCTCGAACATGCCCGACAGGATCTGGAGGTAAAAGTACATGCCGCAGCTGCCGTTGTTATCGTCAGACGGAGACTTGGGGAAATGCTTCTGGCCAATCTCCCTGATGCTGGCCTGTAGATCCGCCAGTCCGTACGATTCTCCAGCCATCTCCAGCGCCTTGTCGCCCTCTCGGGCCAAGTTGAACTGAAGCCAGATCCAGTCGTTGATATCCGTGTTGAGGCCGTCGAGATTGCGGTTGTTGAGCTCGATTCGACCAATGACCTTGTAGCAGGCCATGCGGAAGGGATCGATTGTGTTCTCCGGGGCGTTGCGGGACCGCTGAATGTATTCGTTCGTGCAGCGATCAAGCAGCTTCCTGTTAGTGATTCTACGATCCTCGCTGGCTGCGTAATTGTTGAGGTACGTAGAGAATGTGCGGTCGATGCCCCGGAAGTGATTGCTGTTGTCATTGACGTACTTGGCCGCCTCGTTCACGTGGCCGGATCGCAGGAGGTAGAAGACGATAGCCCACACATACTCGCCGTGAATCTGCTGAAGCTCCGTGTTATCCGGGACCAGGTCCTTTCGAGCCGACCGGAGACGGATATATGCCTTGATTTTGCTGGTAATGTCGGGCAGACCGCCAAGTTTGGCCTCGTGAGGATGCTTGGCAATGAGGGATTCCACCTCGCGAAGGAATTGCTTCTCGAGGAAAGCGTTGGCGCCGCTTAGGATGCGCCTCCTCATGTCGACTGAACGCTGGGAATTGGGATTCTCGTCCAAGTACATCTCGGCAAACTGGCGTTCCTTGGCCGTTTTGCTGCTGAGGCCCGTCTCGGCTTCGGCGTCCTCACCAACAATCTCAATCATGGCCCGGTAAGCCTCCACGACGTGAGGCGCGTGGGGCTCGTGAGATTTCTGCTCAACCTCGGCCAGCTCTGCCAACAGGGGATACGGCCGACCAAGCAGACGCGAAGAGTTGAGGCTGCGGACCTTCTCAGCGAGCTTAGACTGGCGTTCGCGAAGGGCCTGGTCCTCGTTCCTAGACTTGCCAGCGCCGTCCGCAGACCGGTCGACATCGGCAAACTCTGGCTGATGAGCTCCAATTCTGGATGGGGCTCCAATAATGGAGCGTTGGAAAGTCGAACTGCCGAATGCGCTGCTGCGAGAGTCACGGGGGACGTTTGCTTGCGACTTTCGTCGCGACCGTCCAAATCCACCCTGAGCCTCCCGACCCGCTGTGGTCGAGGTCTCGCGAGGCTTGATGCCAAAGTGCTGATAGATGCGCTTTCGCTGCGCGTCCCATTCCATCGCCACATTGTCTTCCAGGAAGTTGTCAAAATCGCGGAGCGACCGCTCGAGGCCGTCTTGGATCATGCTCAGGGTCGTCTTCGTCTGCAGGTTCGACAGGTATGTTTCGACGTCGACATCAGCCGGTGCGAAGCCGTGTGTTGGTCGCTCGGTTCGCGCGCCCTGGAGGTCGAGCAAGCCGAGATCCTTGGCTGCAGTGCTGGGATCCACGCCCGAGGCGGCGAGCAAGTAGTGAGCCTTTCCCTCGGCCCTTTCGGTCTGCTTCGACTGCAGCTTCCTCAATCGATGGCGCAAGTCGCCCAGACCCAGCTCCAGACTCGGGAGATCCTCCATGTTGGAGTTTACGACGCCGGCCTTGATGGTCTTTGCAAAGAGGCTGTCAAAGTAGGCGCCGGCGGGCTGAGCGGCAGAGGTCGTCGCGTTGGTGGTATTTTGAGTGGCCAGCGTCTGGCCGCCGCCGCCCAGAAGGGTGCTGGAGAAAGGCGCGGCGCTGCTCTGCTGAGCTGGAGCGGGAGTCGTCGTCGTGGCTCCAAAGAGCGATGGCTTCGCAGCCGTGGTGCCACCGCCTACGGTTGAGGCGCCAAATAGCGAAGGCTTCTGCTGCTGTGCGGCATTCTGCTGGTTCCCAAACAGGCCACCGGTCGTGGAAGTCTGCTGGTTCTGAGCCGTCGTCTGCCCAAACAAACCGCCTGAGCTCGGCTGTGTCGTCGCGGCAGACCCAAACAGACCACCGCCAGTCTGAGGCGTGCTCTGCTGGGTCTGCGTTTGTCCAAAGAGGCCCCCAGGCTTCTGCTGCTGCTGTTGTCCGCCGCCGAAAAGGCTGCCGCCGCCTCCAAAGAGTCCGCCTCCCGTGCTAGGCGTCTGTGTGGTGGTGCCCTGCTGCTGCTGTTGTTGTTGCTGGGCAGGCTGGCCAAACAGCGACGTGCTAGTCGTCTGCCCAAAAAGAGACATCGTGGCGGCGTGACGAAGGCAATCAATCGATGGGTAAAAGTAGAAGTAAAGTGAGAAAGTAGAAAAAGAACGACCCTGGAGAGCGAAAAAGAAGAGCCACCGCGAGCGGGCAATGAAAGGGCAGAGACGCTCTCGCGTTTGGCAGGGACAGAGACGTTGCGGCTAGCTGCGCGTCTGCCCACCTTTTTGGAAATTTACGACCTGCATCGGCGAGGCTGAAGAGCTGACTGGGGAACGGCAGCTTTAGCCAATCACAATGCGCTAGCAAATTGAGAGGCTAAACGGCTGCAGCCAATCACATGTACTTTTACCGGTGGCCCTAGATGCTGGCCTTGCGTGCTCAAGGAACCAGACAAAAATGAGTATTGACAATCATTCTGGGAGATTTGACATCTTCTCCACGCAATTCACTCCTCCCTCATCCCAAGTAAGAAGGTTCGTGAAAGAAAAGTTATTGTAAAAATCATCGTTTATCATTCGCTTTATTCGACTTTTCTCTATAAAAAATTTGGCGCAAAAATTCATCATCATACATGTCCTAGAAAAACATCCTAATCCGTCATTTACATGCTGCAAATTCACTCGTCGGCGTCAAACTCGGCTCCCCATTGCGCAACGGCATTGTCAATCTTCTTTCGGTATGCCTGCTGCGCGTTGCACATGTCGAGGAAGACCTCGTACTTGGCATCCAGCAGCAGCTTCTCGCCGGCGTCGGTGCCTGGCTGCACCAGCCGCCCGGGCTTGCTCATGCGGTCCATAATGTCCCACAGCGACTCGGGCTCCGAGCCGTCGTTGCGGTTGTGGCTGGCTGCCTTGGCGCCCAGCATGGCGGCTCCGTGGACAACAGCCGCGTTGACGTATCTGGGGATCAACACGGGCATGTTGCAAATGGTGGCCAGGAGGTTCATCAGGATCGGGTTCTGGCACTGCGAACCGGACATGAAGATGGACGAAATCTCGTGACCGGCCTTGTTCATCTGCTCAATGATCTGGCGCGTCTGCATGGCAATAAACTCCATAGTGGCATAGTACCATAGGGCCATGTTGTCGGTGCTCTTGTCACTGTCGAGACCAATCATGGAGCCCTTCATGCTGGGGTCTGCGATGGGTGAGCGGTTGCCCCACAGATCACCGTAAAAGAAGTGGTGACGGCCGAGGTAGGAGATGGCCGGGGCATGATGCTTCTCGGCCAGGTACTCGAGGTGGGCGTTGAGGAAGTCGTAGATGTGTTTGTCTTCGGCCTTGGCCAGGGCCATGGTCTCGTTGTACGCGGGGTGAATGTCCAGCATGTGTCGAAGAAGCTCGCCCGTGGCGGACTGGCCACCTTCGGCCATCCAGAACTCGGGAATCAGCACATCCCGATAGGGGCCCCAGACACCGGGGACAAAGACGGGATTCTTGGACATGGCCAGGTGGCAGGTTGAGGTGCCTGCGACGGCGGCCAGGCGAGTAAAGGCCTGGGTGACGTCGTTCTTTGGGACATCGGCGTTGAGTTCCTCCTCGGTCAGCTCGACCTTGGCGCCAACAGTGCCGATCCAGCCAGCGTAGGCATCAATGACACCGCTACCGACGGCGATGCCTTCTGGCAGGCCAAGCTGCGAGGCGGCCAGGCGGCTGAGGGTGCCTACGCACTCGCCAGCGCTGGCATACTTTCCGTTCTGTAAAAGACCGAATTAGCTAGTGAACTCGGGTCGAGATGAAATCGTGTGGCCAGTTATCAAAAGCCAAAGGGAGGAAAAAAAGAGGGCCACAGTCGAGACTGCAAAAGAAAATAGGCTCACCACCCCGTCGACGCCACCCATGCGCTTGAAGTCGTCCTTGACCAAATCACCCAGGCCAATCTCGTGGTAAAAGTCCTCCTGCCAGCCCTTGACGCTGCCATCCACGCCCACGGGGACGAAGCCCTGCTTGCAGACGGTGCTGCAGAAGCTCCGCGCCTCGTTGCCGGTGGCCAGATGTGTCAAGGCGTCGGCAAGGTCGTAGAACTTGCAGCGCTCAAACAGCTCCGGGGGCATGTTGTTCTTGAGCCACAGGACTTTGGGGATCTCCATCTCGATGCTCATCTTGCCGCCGACATACTTGAGCAGCTTGTGGCCGGTGGCGTTGATCTTGGCCGTCTCCTCAACGGGACGGTGGTCGAGCCACAGGATGACGTTGCGGTCGTTGCCATCGTTGGCAAAGTTGGGGCCGGTGACGGGGATGGGCTCGTCGGTGTCGTTGGAGAAGACTGCCAGGGAGCAGGTGGCGTCGAAGCCAATGCCCTTGATCTGGCTGGGATTGACGAGAGACTCTTGGACGACGCGGCGCACGCATTCGCAGATGCACTTCCAGATGTCTGTTGTGGATTGTTCCTGGAGACGAAGAAGAAGGTCGATTGTCAGAATTGAGGGATGCAGCCAATCGGAGCGAGGCGGTCATGCATACATAGTATCCGTTCTCGGGCTGCCACAGCTTGATGTTCTCCGAGGCCAAGGCCTTGATGTCACCGGTCTCATCGATGATGCAGGCGCGGGCAGAGCCGGTACCGACGTCTATGCCGATGTAGTGGTCCTGAGGAGGCAGATGTCAGCTCCGTTCTCTCTTTTTCCAGTTCAATGAATGGTATTGAAAGCTTCAGCTCTGCCAATTCCATTCCTGTGTGTGGAGTTGCACTGTTTGATAGCTCGTCGTCTCGGGTTTGGCTTTTGGCGGGGTATCTCGCATACCTGAACATTGGCAGGCCTGGACATGATGTCGAGATTGACCGATTAGCGAATTATTGATTACAAACTTGAGATGGAGGTAGAACAGCAGGACGGATGTGAAGCCGAAGAAGATCAGAGGAAATGAGGATGAAGGAGGAGGAGGAAACGGAAGCAGGTAGGCTGAGCGCTCACTCCATGGGCCTCAAAGGCTTATTATGGTACCCGTTGTCGTACATGGCGACCGTCCGATGTCGTTGCTTCCGGCTATCTCCCCGCTGACGCTGGTGGCTAATAGCACTTTCAATGAAAATTGAGGAACCAAATCTGGGCCTCTGGAGCAAGCCACAAAAACTAGGTCGGAATCACTAGTGGTGAGACGACGATGAGGAAGAAGAATGACGGCCGTTGTCGTATGTATTATCGAGGAGGAGGAGGAGAAAAGGGCTGAACGACTGACGACTGGAAAGACTGGCGCAAAGCCGAACCTCCCCCACCGCTCTCCAGTATAACAGACCCGAACTTGACCACCTGCAGACCTAGGGGCGTGTCTGCAGCGTCCATAGTGCAGAGAGAGAGACGCCCAGCCGCGAGTCCACCTCGGTTTTCTCTGCCGCAACCTCGTCAGCCAATTGGGGCGGATGCAGCAGCTTTCAGTCCAAGGTTGTCGACGGGAAATCAATCAATCGTCAGATGGACGATGGACCAGACGGACCCAGCGCAGGCTCCAGCATTTCGTAGCGGCACAGGGGCCGCTAAAGACGCCCCCCGTCAGGCCCCGAGCGCCCCGCCAGAGGGACCCCAAACTCCCCTAAAGCGCCCTGGACTTGCCCCTCCACTCCGAACTCCAGCGCTAAATGCGGTGCGAGCTGCTGCACATCACTCATGTTCAATTTGAAGAGGAAGCGTTTTGGCGATGAGGGCGATCCAGTTGCCACCAGGCGGGCGGTGGATGTCGCGGATCAAGACACGTGAAAGGGTGATGGTTGAAACAAGATAAAATCATATCAAAACAAGAGGATAATGAGGTCTTCTACAGAAAATACGAATGAGCGTTAATGGCAATGTGTTATGATAAATCGGGTGACAGGGCATACACAAGAATCGTAGAGTACTATATCAAAAGAGTGCAAGACATTTCAACTTCAACCTCATCAAGCAATGAAAAGATGCAGAAAAGTTCCCAGCATCCACTCAAGAAAAATCTCCTCCATCAGCAGGTCCTCTCCAAAACTGGATCTCACGATAGTCTCTCTGTCTCTGTTCCATCTCCTTCTCTTCCTCTCCCAAGTTCTCCCAGTAACAAACCCCCACACCCCTCTCTCTCTCCCCGTTTCCTTAAATCGCTGCCTAGCCAAGAACCATCAAAATCTCCTCTCTCCTCCTCCGCTTTTCCGGAGCCCGGCTCGCCGCAAGCGTCGTTGCAGCCCCCCCTGGTGGCTTATTCTTTGCCTTCGAGAAACAAGGAACAAACATAATATTTCTCGTAATGTTCGGAAGAGCTCGTCTTGTGCCATCCCACGCGCGCGACAGAGCGGCTATACGAGGAGCTCGCGGTGGCTCCGATTGCGGTGTGACTTGGGGGACAAGTTGGATGGCTGACAATGATAATGATGATAACTTGGCTGAAGACACAGATGTAGATGGATGTGTAGGTAGTACCTAGGTATGCATGATACTCTCACCTCCCACGTCTCTCCAGCACGAAGCACAACCTGACGCCGCAATCTCCCACAAACCGTTTGTGGCGCACCCAGCTCAAAAGCCCGCCATGTCTCTCTCCTTGCGTGACACAGAATGGGGGGGAAAGAAACAGCATACTACGATCACACAAGAGCCGCCGCCATCACGAAGAGAGATACATCCTCACGATGATGGCCCTCAGACCGCTTCAGCCGCACTGACGGGCCTCACCCCCTCTGGCGCAGACCCTCGCCTCAGCGCCGAGTCCTTCCTCAGGCCGACGCCGCCCGGCGCGCTGCCGCTCCGGCTCCTGCTCCTGAACATGGCCAGACCTTCGGTGCCCATCTCCGCCGCGGCCAGGGCCTCCTCGTTGGCCTCCTCAGGATCGCCCGCGTCCTGGCCCGGGTTGGCCACCTGGTACTCGAGCATCTTGAGCAGGGTGTAGACGCCAAAGGAGAGCAGGGCGCCAAGGACCGGCCCCAGCCAGTAGATCCAGTGGTAGCCGTGGAAGTTGCCCGTGACAATGGCCGGGCCCAGAGAGCGCACCGGGTTGATGCCCGTGCCGGTGAAGTTGGTGCCGGCCATGTGCGCGATGAAGACGGAGACGCCGATGCCCACGGGCGCGAGGAACGTCGCGCGGTGCTTCTCCACGGCCAGGAAGTACACCGTCAGCACCAGCTGCGCCGTCAGGAACATCTCGATGAAGAGGCCCTGGACGCCGCTCGTGCCGCTGCCCAGCCCGTTGGTCACGCCCAGCGGGCCCGGCAGGAGGCCGTCCGTCACGGCGGCGGCGGCAATGGCCGCGATGAGCTGGCTGGGGAAGATGTAGAGCGCTCGGAGGGGCTTGACGGCACCGACGAGGACGAGGCCGAGGGTGACCTAGAGTTGGCCTCTTTGTCAGTATGATGATTGTTTGTTGCATCAAAAGAACTCGGAAGAAGAGGGGAGGGGGGTTATTCCAAGGTAATGAAGAACGGAGGAGGAGGAGGAGGAGGAGGAGGAGGAGAAGAGCACAAACAAACTCACCGCAGGGTTAAACATCCCTCCCGTGACGCGATAAAACACCCACACATTGACCGCCAGCGCAGTCCCAAACGAGGACGCAATGTACAGCAGCGTGGGAGCGTCCAAGTTCCCGTCGGAGCTGTTGAGCGCCGTCTGCGCCCCCATGAAGGAGAGCAGCAGGAACATGAAGGTGCCGCAGAACTCGCCCACGGCGATGACGAGGGCCGTCTTGAAGGAGCCCGACAGGCGGTTCGGCATGATGAGCAGTGCCTTTTTTTTTTCTTTTTTTCTCAGCCAATGATTTGTTGTTCGTGTATTGTGATGTTCTGATGTGGTTCGTGATGTTGATGTCTTTTCTTTTTTCTCCTGCTGAGAAAAGAACTGGTAACCGATTCTTGATATCAGATGAGAGTCGAAAAAGTGAGTGATGTTTTGAACATCAGACGAAAGTCGTGAAAGAACTTATATCCTCATGATATACCCCGATCAACATACAG